>JALXFT010002889.1:0-40866 GCA_023376895.1 Aspiorhynchus laticeps | reverse complement strand
TGGGATCTCGCCCGAGAGCCCAATCATCTTCGAGTGTTAACAAAACAAGCCAATGACAGTTGGCGTGCGTGTTTCGCCACGCGCACCCCGCCCCGCAGCGCGGGTATAAAAGGAGAGCGCGTGCAAACGCACATCAGCTTTTCGCTTCGGAGCCAAGCCTTTCAGTGCGAGTCTCTGAGAGTGTCTACAGACAGCCTACAGTGTTGGTGTTACGGCGCGTCAGCGGAGGTTGCGATCCAGTGCTGCTGCTTCTCTGACGGCGTGCTGCAGCTCTCCAACTGCGGTCACGCCGCGACCTTCCCTGTGCGCTTCAGCACTTTTCTAAAAGAGCATTTCTTTTCAAAAAAGAGCAAATTCTAAAAGAGCTCCACGAGCGACGGGCGTCTTTTTAAAGATGGCTTCCCGCTCGTGTGTTTCTGGATGTGGTCGTTTCCTGGCCTCATCTGATGGTCACGATCGCTGTGTCTCGTGCTTGGGCTTTCAGCACGCTGAAGCAGCCCTCGTGGATGACTCATGTTCTCTGTGTGGGAACATGACCATCGCGATGCTGCGCTCCAGATACCTCCTCGTCAAGCGGGGGGGTATCCCCCTTGTCATGCCCCGTTCTAGTTCCTCCGGTCGGAGGGCTACTTCGGCTCATGGTCAGGGTGACTTGAGGATCACAGTGAGAGCTTCCCCGTCGAGTGCGTCTCCGCGGGCCTCTCACTCCTCTAGCGCATCGCACCATCTGGGGTTTCCGGACGAGCTTGTGGAGTCCTCGGACAGGGCGGGGCCCAGCATCTCGTTCGGAGCTCCAGCAGATGACAGGATGTCGATCACTGCATCGGGGGATGAGCTAGGTTCTGGAGATGATGATTCGGCTGCGCTGCCTCCATCAGGAAGAGTGGCGTTGCCCGAGTCAGATCCAGAACTGACTGCTATGCTTTCCCGGGCCGCTGAGAGCATCGGGCTGCACTGGAGGCCTCCTCCTTCTCCCGAACGCTCGAGGCTGGACGATTGGTTCCTGGGGGCGCAGGCCGATCGCCGGCAACCGCCTCCGGTTCCATTCTTCCCGGAAGTGCATGAGGAGGTGACTAGGTCTTGGAAGGCACCTTTTTCTGCCCGAAACAGGCCTAGTGCCTCCTCCGTCCTCACCACCCTCGACGGTGGGGCGGCCCAAGGGTATGTGGAGATCCCCCCAGTTGAGCGCGCCATTGCGATGCAGCTCTGCCCGCAGGGCGCTGCCGCCTGGAGGGGTAATCCACGCCTTCCGTCCAGGGCCTGTAAGTTCTCGTCCGCTCTGACGGCCAAGGCTTACAGTGCTGCTGGACAGGCCGCTTCCGCCCTGCACGCCATGGCCCTCCTGCAAGTCCACCAGGCCAAGGCGTTAAAGCAGTTGCACGAGGGTGGTGCTGACCCAGCTGGATTGCAGGAACTGCGCACAGCGACGGACCTCGCCCTACGGGCGACGAAAGTCACGGCGCGGGCCCTGGGTCAGACGATGTCCACGTTGGTGGTCCAGGAGCGCCACCTATGGCTGACCTTGGCGGATATGAGGGAGTCTGACAAACACCGTTTCTTAGACGCCCCGATCTCCCAGGCCGGCCTATTCGGCGAAGCGGTGGAGGGCTTTGCCCAACAGTTCTCCGCCGCACAGCAGCAGACGGAGGCGTTTCGACATATCCTGCCCCGGCGGTCCGCTGCTGTCTCCACCCCACCGCCGGCTGCAGCCCCTCCATCTGCTCGTCGCCGAACGCGCCCTCCTGCGGCCTCCACCTCCGCTCCAGCACGGCCTCAGCAGCAGCCTTCACAACGGCCACAGCGTGGAGCTGGCCGCAGGAAAGCGGCGCAGCCCGTCTCTGCCCCTGCCAAACCTGCGAAGCGCCAGGCCAAGCGGCGGTCCTGAGACGGGCGACCCGGAGTCTCTGGATCCTGCTCTTCAGGAGATGGTGACCGCACCACTCCTTCCCCCGGAGGAGGGCCGGGTGGAGAATCTTTTGTTTCCTTTTTATTCTGTTCCGCCACTGGCTCTCCAGCCAGTGGTACCCAAAACCTCAAAAAAAGAGCAGTTTCCTTTTTCTCCGGGTCCCAAGAGGGCGAGGATGGCAGTGCACGAGACCCAGTCTCCACACTCCCGTCCCCCTCTCCTTTCGCCTTTGAGCAGCAGGGTCCGGTCCGAGGACGCGATGCCTTCTCCCGCACCCCCTGCTCAGCCTTGGAGCCAGGTAAGTGTCGCACTGCGCACTCAGGCCCCACTTCGGAACGCACTGCCTTCCGAGTCGGGCCCCTGTGCTCCACTTCGCTGCCCCACCGCGGGTACGTCTGTGGCTTCCCTGGTCCCGCTTGTACGGTCTCTAGGGGCCTGGCTAGCGCTCCCCAGGCCGTCTCGCTGGCTCTTGAGAACCATCAGACTTGGCTACGCGATTCAGTTCGGCCGGCGTCCTCCCAAGTTCAGGGGCGTTCGGTTCACCTCTGTGTTGAGCAAGGATGCCCCTCTCTTGCGTGCGGAAGTCGCGGTCCTGCTGGCGAAGGACGCGATAGAGCCGGTCCCTCCAGCCGAGATGAAGTTGGGGTTTTACAGCCCGTACTTCATCGTACCCAAGAAAGGCGGTGGGTTACGACCAATCTTGGACCTGCGCGTCCTGAACCGGGCCCTTCACAAGCTCCCGTTCAGGATGCTGACGCAGAGACGCATTTTTCAATGCATCCGTCCGTTCGATTGGTTCGCAGCGATCGACCTGAAGGACGCGTACTTTCATGTCTCGATCCTCCCTCGACACAGACCGTTTCTTCGCTTTGCGTTCGAAGGGCGAGCATATCAGTACAAAGTCCTCCCCTTCGGGCTATCCCTGTCGCCTCGTGTCTTCACCAAGGTCGTGGAGGCAGCCCTTGTTCCATTAAGGGAAGCGGGCATTCGCGTTCTCAACTACCTCGACGACTGGCTCATATTGGCCCAGTCTCGAGCACTGTTGTGCGAACACAGGGACACGGTGCTCAGCCACCTCAGCCGGTTGGGGCTTCGGGTCAACTGGGAAAAGAGCAAACTCTCCCCTGTGCAGAGGATCTCTTTTCTCGGTATGGAGTTGGACTCGGTCAACCTCACAGCACGTCTCTCAGTGGAGCGTGCTCAGTCGATGCTGAACTGCCTGGAGTCTTTCCAGTGCAAGAGGGCGGTTCCACTGAAACACTTTCAGAGGCTCCTGGGGCATATGGCATCCGCAGCCGCTGTCACGCCGCTCGGATTGCTTCATATGAGACCGCTTCAGCATTGGCTTCACGACCGGGTCCCGAGATGGGCATGGCGACGCGGCACGTACCGGGTCTCAGTCACCCCGTCCTGCCGTCAGACCTTCGGCCCGTGGTCGGATCTTGCTTTTCTTCGGGCAGGAGTTCCCCTAGGGCAAGCATCCAGGCATGTTGTTGTATCAACAGATGCCTCTGCCATGGGCTGGGGAGCCATGTGCAACGGGCATGCAGCTGCAGGGCTCTGGACAGGGTCCCGGTTGCAGTGGCATATCAATTGCCTCGAGTTGCTAGCAGTATGGCTTGCTCTGCGCTGCTTCAAAGGGCTGCTACACGACAAGCATGTACTGGTCCGTACGGACAACACTGCGACCATTGCGTACATCAACCACCAAGGTGGTCTACGCTCCCGTCGCCTGTCGCAACTCGCCCGCCATCTCCTCCTTTGGAGTCAGAAGCATCTGAGGTCGCTTCGCGCCGTTCATATCCCTGGCGAGCTCAATCGTGCAGCCGACGAGCTCTCACGTCAGCCCGCCCTTCCAGGAGAATGGCGACTCCACCCCGAGATAGTCCAGCTGATTTGGAGACGCTTCGGGGACGCTCAGGTAGACCTGTTTGCCTCCCCAGACACGTTCCACTGCCAGCTGTTTTACTCCCTGTCCGAGGGGACCCTCGGCACGGACGCACTGGCACACAGCTGGCCTCGGGGCCTTCGCAAATATGCGTTTCCCCCAGTGAGCCTTCTCGCACAGGTCCTGTGCAAGGTCAGGGAGGACGAGGAGCAGGTCCTCTTGGTGGCGCCATACTGGCCCAATCGGACTTGGTTCCCAGAACTGATGCTCCTCGCGACAGCCCCTCCTTGGCAAGTTCCTTTGAGGAGGGATCTCCTTTCTCAGAGAGGGGGCACCCTCTGGCACCCGCGTCCAGACTTGTGGAATCTCCACGTATGGTCCTTGGACGGGACGCGGAGGTTCTAGATGGGCTACCTCCATCGGTAGTAAACACCATCACTTCAGCTAGAGCCCCGTCTACAAGACACGCTTACAGGCTGAAGTGGAACCTGTTCGTCGACTGGTGTTCTTCCTGCCGGGAAGACCCCCGGAGATGCCCGATCGCGGTCGTGCTCTCTTTCCTGCAAGATGGGTTGGAGCGAAGGCTGTCTCCCTCCACCCTCAAAGTGTATGTCGCCGCTATAGCCGCACATCACGATGCAGTAGACGGTAAGTCTGTGGGGAAGCACGACTTGGTCATCAGGTTCCTCAGAGGGGTGAGAAGGTTAAATCCTCCGCGCCCTCATCTGGTACCCTCTTGGGATCTCCCCTCGGTCCTGACGGCCTTGAAGGAGGAGCCCTTTGAGCCTCTGCAGTCAGTAGAGCTTAAGTTTCTGTCGTTAAAGACAGTGCTCCTCACTGCATTGGCCTCGGTCAAGAGGGTGGGGGACCTGCAGGCATTTTCGGTCGACGATTCGTGCCTAGAATTCGGGCCGGCTCACTCTCACGTTGTCCTGAGACCCCGGCCTGGATATGTGCCCAAAGTTCCCACCACGCCCTTTAGGGATCAGGTGGTGAACTTGCAAGCGCTGCCCCGGGAGGAGGCAGACCCAGCCATTACTCTGCTCTGTCCCGTCCGCGCTTTGCGCGTTTACGTGGACCGCACGCAGAGCTTCAGGACCTCAGACCAGCTCTTTGTCTGCTTCGGAGGACAGCAGAAGGGAAAGGCTGTCTCCAAACAGAGACTTGCCCACTGGATAGTGGAGGCTATAGTCTTGGCTTATCAGGCCCGGCGCTTACCGTGCCCCCTTGGTGTGAGAGCACACTCTACAAGAGGTGTTGCTTCCTCTTGGGCATTGGCGCGAGGCGCCTCGATAGCAGACATTTGTAGAGCTGCCGGCTGGGCGGCACCTAACACGTTTGCGAGATTTTACAATCTCCGTGTAGAGCCCGTGTCCTCCCGTGTACTTGGCTCAGGTGGCCAGTAACACTGGGACACTGCTCGGTGTCAATCACGCTTGCTGCGCCATTCCCCTCTATGGACCGGATACGTGCGCTTTTGTTGCTTCTCAGTTCAGTTCCCCACGGCGAACCCTGTTGGAGTTCCTCCCGCACCCTCGGCAGTCAGGCGTGGCGGAGCGCCAGACGCCAGGTCCAGCACTCGTGTGTTTGCCCAAGGTCACCCCTTGTGCTGGGCTAGGTGCCCGTGTGTAGTGATTCCCCTTTGGGTGATCCCACATGTGTATTCTTCCACGGTACGGCTCCCCTCACGGTGAGCCCGTGTCTTTCCCTGGCAGAGACCTTCTGCCGTCTCTACTGTGTAGTTATCTCACCCCAGGCTGGCTGAGTCTACCTCAGAGACTTCCATATGTAGTACTGCCCCTGGCCAGTCCATATGTCTTCTCCACATGGTACCTCCTTTACGCAGGATGTGGCTTCCGTAGCGTTCCCCTACTTGGAGTACGCTTTCCCAGTGTTATCCATACCCACTGTACGGAACAGCAGTGTCGGTCATCTCTGCCTAAGCCCTGTCCTATCTTCCGTCCCAACTGGTGTGGGGGGACTTGCCGGCTTCCGCAGGGCACTGGAGGGGGTCAGCAATAGTGGCGTTTTCCAAAGGGATCCCATTAGTCAGTCACACTGACGTTACGTCGAACGTGACTGACTGATAGGGAATGTCTCGGTTACATGTGTAACCCTCGTTCCCTGAAGGAGGGAACGGAGACGTAACGTCCCGTCGCCATAGTTGCTGTACCACCGCTGTACGGCCGGGGCACACAGTCTCGGCTCCTCAGCGAAAAACTGATGTGCGTTTGCACGCGCTCTCCTTTTATACCCGCGCTGCGGGGCGGGGTGCGCGTGGCGAAACACGCACGCCAACTGTCATTGGCTTGTTTTGTTAACACTCGAAGATGATTGGGCTCTCGGGCGAGATCCCATTAGTCAGTCACACTGACGTTACGTCTCCGTTCCCTCCTTCAGGGAACGAGGGTTACACATGTAACCGAGACGTTTCAACAACATATTTTAACTCAAAATTAAGTGAATTTACCAACACAGCAAAACAGCACCAGAGAAAACAATTATCTGTATGACCAAAAATGACGGAGTATCTTTTTGTTGTTTGTTTCCGCTGTTCGATCGCGCCACACATACATCATTGCAAACATTGCAGCCTGTTCGTTATCAGAATAAAATACATATCTGTGTTTAACCTAAACTTCAATGTAACATTAATGTTGACCTACATACCGATATCTAAATATGATTTTATAATTTTACGCTATATAGACCTACCACATGTCTACCCTCCACCGTATGTATAATGAGCAGCAATAAACTACATTTTGGCATTTTATAATGCCTAGTCATACTTCTGTGGATATTTTGGTGAAAGTAACTCAAAAGTAGTGTAACACATTACAATTCAGAGACAGTAATATTGTAATGTAACTAATTACTTTCAGAAGAGAGTAACTAGTAATATATAATGCATTACATTTTGGAAGTAACTTGCCCAACACTGCTTCTTGATAAAGCAAATATATCAGTTTTTAATCATTGCTGGGGATAGGCATCGTGAACTTTTGCTGAGTGAGATAGAGAGTAGCTTCTGGTAAGAAATATGTCATGAAGACAGAACTGTGAAGAGATGTAAAAACAGTCAGAATTATGAGAGAAAAAAAATACTTTTTTTTTATTCTGTGGCAGAAACAGGCTTCCAAACTAGTGATGCGCGGGTCGTCTCATAACCCGCGGACCCCGCTGGTAACCCGCGGGTCGGGTTGGGGCGGGTAAAGAAATTGTCACTTTATTTGCGGGGCTTGGGGCGGGTCATTAAAAACAAAACAAAAAAATCCATGTATGTTGCGTGCAATTCCCTATAGCTAATATTAAATATTTGGGAATATCTATTTTCATATTTTATTAGGTTCTTTGATAAGGTTACAATACGAAGGCCTACATAGCAACGTAACTTGCTTGATGTCCCCAAACCTTTGGCGTCACGTGACACGTCACGAAAGCACCAAGCAGCTATGTATCCCATTCCCAGCCACAAGCGCATCAAGTGAGCGCACATTCAGCTCTGCTGGCCGGGTGCTGGAGTCTAGGTGTAATAGATTAAACCCCGGTACAGTGGATGCCATTCTTTTTTTGCACAGCGAACGTAAAAACGCTAAATGAACATTTCCGTGTGTTACATAAAACAAAAGTTCAGTGGTTATGTAACGTAGGCTGTAAACTGTAGGCCTATACAAATCTGAAATAAAAAATTGTTTAGCCTATTAGATGAATACAAACGCTGCTTTGTAAATGTTGAAAATGTTTATCATTATCTTGTTATTAATATGACCTGATTTATGGTTCATATTCATAATCGTATGTTGTTGCCTGTTTACAGGGCGATGTTTCCAAGCACTTTCAGGCTGAAATAAAGGCTGTTTTTATTTACATTACAATGCCTAGTATCTCTATTTAATGGTCGCGGGTGCGGGGCGGGGCGGGTTGTAAAAATAGATACAGTGGTGCGGGGCGGGCCAAATAATTTCATAAAAGCGGGACCCGCGGGTTGGAAAAAAACCCGACCCATGCATCACTATTCCAAACTATTCAAGTCAAGTCACCTTTATTTATATAGCGCTTTTAACAATACAAATTGTGTCAAAGCAACTGCACAATATCAAAATAGGAAAATAGTGTCAATAATGTAAAATGACAAGATTAAACACTCAATTTTCAGTTAAAGGCATTTCATTGTTGAATTCAGTGATGGCATCGTCCAGCTCAGTTCAGTTCTAAAAGTTTCTGTTAAATCAAGTCGACGATATTGCTGGAAATGAAGTGTCCCCAACTAAGCAAGCCAGAGGCGACAGCGGCAAGGAACCAAAACTCCATCGGTGACAGAACGGAAAAAAAAACCTTGGGAGAAACCAGGCTCAGTCGGGGGGCCATTTCTCCTCTGGCCAGACGACACAGCAGTTCAATTCCAACTGCTGCAAAGTCAGATTGGAGGGCTCAACTGGTTCCCGAGGTCTTTTCCTGATGGCTGTCTAGGTGACGGGGTCCTCATTGGGGGTCTGTCTCTGGGGCTCATCTAGGTGTCCTGGTCTCCGCTGACGTTCAGGGCTGTAGAGGTCATCTCTAGGTGCTGATCCACCATCTGATCTGGTGACTGCAGTGACCTTGGAATAAGAAAGAAACAGACTAATATTAGCGTAGATGTCAATCTTCTTACGATGTAACAAGTACATCATGTGTTATGGGAAGTGTTCCCGGTTCCGGTTGACCCAATTAATGCAGGCTAACAATCCTTTAACGGATTTGAATAATAGAAGTGTATTAGTGTGTTATGTGTACGCCAGGTTAAAGAGATGGGTCTTTAATCTAGATTTAAACTGACAGAGTGTGTCTGCCTCACGAACAGTGTTTGGTAGATTGTTCCAGAGTTTGGGCGCTAAATAGGAAAAAGATCTGCCGCCCGCAGTTGATTTTGATATTCTAGGTATTATCAAATGGCCAGAGTTTTGAGAACGCAGTGGACGTGAAGGACTATAATGCGATAAGAGCTCGCTCAAGTACTGAGGAGCTAAACCATTCAGGGCTTTATAAGTAATTAACAAGATTTTAAAATCTATACGATGTTTAGCAGGGAGCCAGTGCAGTGTTGACAGAACCGGGCTAATGTGCTCATACTTCCTGGTTCTAGTAAGAACTCTAGCTGCTGCATTTTGAACCATCTGTAGTTTGTTTATTAAGCGTGCAGAACAACCACCCAATAAAGCATTACAATAATCTAACCTTGAAGTCATAAACGCATGAATTAATATTTCTGCATTTGACATTGAGAGCATAGGTCTCAGTTTAGATATATTTTTAAGAGGAAAAAATGCAGTTTTACAAATGCTAGAAACGTGGCTGGCAAAGGAGAGATTGCTATCAAATAGCACACCTAGGTTCCTGACTGATGACGAAGAATTTACAGAGCAGCCATCAAGTGTTAGACAGTGTTCTAGGTTATTACTTGTGGGGGTTTTAGGTCCGATAAGTCAAGTCACCGCTGCTGTTAAAGAGTCAAGTCAAGTCACCGCTGCTGTTAAAAGTCAAGTCAAGTCACCGCTGCTGTTAAAGAGTCAAGTCAAGTCACCGCTGCTGTTAAGGAGTCAAGTCAAGTCACCGCTGCTGTTAAAGAGTCAAGTCAAGCTACAGTTGATCATCACAAGTCAAACCAAAGCACAGTTGATCATCACAAGTCAAACCAAGCCACCAGTGATCTCCGTAAGTCAAGCCAAACCACAGTTGATCGTCACGAGTCAAGCCAAAGCATAGTTGATCATCACAAGTCAAGCCAAGCCACCAGTAATCTCCGTGAGTCAAGCCAAGCCACAGTTGATCGTCACGAGTCAGGCCAAAGCACAGTTGATCGTCACAAGTCAAGCCAAGCCACAGTTGATCGTCACAAGTCAAGCCAAGCCACAGTTGATCGTCACAAGTCAAGCCAAACCAGAGTTGATCGTCACAAGTCAAGCCAAGCCACAGTTGATCGTCACGAGTCAAGCCAAAGCACAGTTGATCATCACAAGTCAAGCCAAGCCACCTGTGATCTCCGTGAGTCAAGCCAAGCCACAGTTGATCGTCACGAGTCACACCACGTCTCAGCTCTCCAGCCAGAATCACACCAAGCCACTGTGGATCGTCATGAACTCACCCAGCTCACAGCTGTCCAGCCAGAGCCACATCACGCCTCAGCTCAACAGCCAGATCCACAACACACCTCAGATCATCAGCCAGAGTCACACCACGTCACATCTGACCAGCCAGAGTCACACCACGTCGCATCTGACCAGCCAGAGTCACGCCACGTCGCATCTGACCAGCCAGAGTCACGCCACGTCGCATCTGACCAGCCAGAGTCACGCCACGTCGCATCTGACCAGCCAGAGTCACGCCACGTCGCATCTGACCAGCCAGAGTCACGCCACGTCACAGCTGACCAGCCAGAGTCAGTCCACGTCACAGCTGACCAGCCAGAGTCAGTCCACGTCACAGCTGACCAGCCAGAGTCTCTTCAAGTCTCAGCCGAACTGCCAGAGTCTCTTCAAGTCTCAGCCGAACTGCCAGAGTCTCTTCAAGTCTCAGCCGAACTGCCAGAGTCTCTTCAAGTCTCAGCCGAACTGCCAGAGTCTCTTCAAGTCTCAGCCGAACTGCCAGAGTCTCTTCAAGTCTCAGCCGAACTGCCAGAGTCTTCTCACGTCTCAGCTCCTCAGCCAGAACCTATTCCACCCAGAGACTCAAGGTCAGTCCTTCAAGTTCTCCGGTTGATATCCAACGTGAGGGATGCACAGCTGGTGTCTGTACGCACTGCTGGTATCCCCAAATCCACTCATTCTGACCCCCCTGTGCATGAACTGATTACCCTGTCTGAAGCGCTTCCCAGGGTGGGGATTGCACTATGTTGCATTTGGGCCACATACACCACCACGTTACTGCCTCAGGGGAAGGCATCTGCCGCAGAACCTCCCCAAGCGGTGGTGCTCGCCTCAGTCTCTTGCAAGGTGGTGGCGCCCAGCAATATACTCTCACCCAGTCAGGTTACCACCGTAGAACCTCCAGAGGTGGCGGCGCTAGCTGCAGAACCTCCAGAGGTGTCGGTGGTATCCCCCTGTAAACTCTCACCCTGTCCTGTCACGGCTATGGAGGCCGTCTGTGAACCCTTGCCCTGTCCTGTCACGGCTAAGAAGGCCGTCTGTGGGCTCTCATCCTGTCCTGTCACGGCTATGGAGGCCGTCTGTGAACTCTTGCCCTGTCCTGTCACGGCTAAGAAGGCCGTCTGTGAGCTCTCATCCTGTCCTGTCACGGCTATGGAGGCCGTCTGTGAACTCTTGCCCTGTCCTGTCACGGCTATGGAGGCCGTCTGTGAGCTCTCATCCTGTCCTGTCACGGCTATGGAGGCCGTCTGTGAACTCTCGTCCTGTCCTGTCCCGGCCACGGAGGCCGTCTATGAACTCACGCCCTGTCCTACCCCGGCCATGGAGGCCGTCTATGAACTTTCGCCCTGTCCTGACACGGCTAAGGAGGCCGTCGGTGATTCCCTGTCCGGCCCTGTCATGGCTACGGAGGCCGTCTGGGATTTCCTGTCCTGCCCTGGCATGGCCCCTGAGATCGGGAAGGCTTTCCCTGTGTTGTCTGTCTCTGTTCTCTCAGTGTTGTCTGTCTCTGCTCTCCCTGTGTTGTTTGTCATTGTTCTCCTCTGCCTGCAGGTGCTGTCAGGGCTACCTGCCCAGTCTGCTTCCCTGCGGTGGTCTCTGGTCCCGTCTGTTCCGCCCTGGTGGGTTCCGGGTCCATCTGCTCCGCTCTGGTGGGTCCTGGTCCCGTCCGCTCCGCCCCGTTGGGCTCCAGGTCCGTCCGCTCCGCCCCGTTGGACTCCAGGTCCGTCCGCTCCGCCCCGGTGGGCTCCAGGTCCGTCCGCTCCTCCCCGGTGGGCCCCAGGTCCGTCTGCTCCGCCCTGGTGGGCTCCTGCTCCGCCCGCTCCACCCTGGATCTTTTAGGAGCTTCTGGAAGCCGCTCCTTGGGGGGGGGGGGGGGCTATGTCACGAATCCAATCCATGAACTTCCAGTCACTCACCTCTAGAGGTCACTCACACACCACATGGACTTTCACAGCACACAGTCAGTAGCAGATCACTATAGGACCTCACTTCCCATCATCCACTGCACCCACACAGCTGTTCACCATTATCAAGCACACACCTGTTTTCCATCTCACAATCACCAGCACCCAATCACACACATACACACACACTATATAAACCATGGACTTCCTCTCACACACTGCCGAGTATTGTTTGCCTTGCTACTTACCAAGCGTTTCACAAGTATCCCGAGTTTGATTTCCTGTGTTTCGATTCCTGCCCGTGTTCCTGATTCTCTCTCTCTGCCTAGCCCTCTGGATACTGTACGCCGATCGCCGACCCACGCTTGCCCTTGGATTATGCTTGTGTCTTGCCCATGCTATACCTGTTTGCTACTGCCCGACCCTGCCTGTATTGACCATGTTTAATAATAAAGCCTTGCAAATGGATCCGCCTGTCTCACGTCTCGTCAACCCCGTAACACACGCACATCCACACATGAAATCACTTGCATATACATATATACACAACTAAAGCATGCGTCTTTCTTATCAGAATTGTATACGTTTGTGAATTTTATTTTGTATGTTTGCGCGAGTGTTTTGTGGGTGTGTATGCGCGCATTGAGTTTATATGTATGTGCGAGTGTTTATAGGTGTGTATGCATGGATCAAGTTTATATGTATATGCGAGTATGTATAGGTGTGTCTGCATGCAGCGAGTTTATATGTATGTGCGTGTGTTGTTGTAGGTGTATATGCATGGATCGAGTTTATATGTATAAGCGAGTGTTTATAGGTGTATGCATGCGTCAAGTTTATATGTATATGCAAGTTATTCACAAGTGTATATGCATTCATTACTAACATAAGGTGTATTGGTATGGATTTCATATTAGTGTGCACGTGTATTTCATATATATATATTGAACATCCAATAGTATACATGTATATGTGAGTAATTTATAGGTGTATATGCACGTGTTTTATGTATGTATTGATAAGCGAAGTTTGATTTAAATCCTACATGGCGCCTCATACAATCTGGCTCAAATTGATAAGCATTATAGACAACGGAGCACATGCCACTGAGGTGAGGGGCGGGACGTTCAGACATGCAGTAGAGGCGGTTTAGCCAATCACAACACACTGAGCCAGCTAACCAATCTCAGCCCATCGTGTATTTCTGAAGGAGGAGCTTCATAAAACCAGGAAATAAATCGAGGCGTTTGTCAGAGAAGGGACAGAGAGGTGTGGAATAAAGGTAAATTATGTGAAAAATAATGCGTTTTTAAAAAAAACCAAGCATGAACACATGCTAGACTGCACCCCATAAACATAATCAAGCCTAGAAAAAAAACAGTCAACCACCCCTTTAATGCAAAGATGACATTGTTTGAGATGTCTTAGTTATTGGCTAGGGTTAGGGGTAAGGGTAGGGGTAGGGTTAGGGTAAGGTCAAATAATGTCATCTTTGCATTAATTTTATATTCCCATCATATTTCCATTATTCAAAATTTCATTTATAAAACATTAATCTCAACCATATTTATGCAGTTGTAATTGTACCAATTCAGATGCAGCTTCTGTGCCGTCTCTGAAGTGCACAGATGAATTTTGCTGTTAGTGATTGCATGTGATTGGTAACAGTTCTTTATGGTGTCTTATTATTCTAATTGTATTTATAGATTACATTTCCAGCAGTAAATGTGGATCTTTTAGATAAATTGCTGGTTTAGTCTTGGTCTCGACACACTCTGGTCTTGGTCTCGGTTTAGTTGGTCTTGACTACAACACTACAGTATATTTCAAATCTCAAACAACATCCAAACAAATTTGTAATCCTATATACAATTTATACAGCAAACAACTGATAATTCAAAAGTAAATAATATCAACATAAATACCATGAGCTTGTAATGTCAAATTAAAATGTAAACAGTAAACACACAATTATATTCTTCTTTATTTCTTCACACATTCTAGTTACTACACATAACTTTGCAGCTACATGTCAACTAACTCTCATTAGAGTATTAGTAGCCTGTTAGGTTAGGATTAAACGTAGCAGATTAAGTTCACATATAGTTGCAATGTTACTTAGTAGAATGTATAAAGTGTTGTCCATTAAAATGTACTGTTCGTTTGAGTTTGAAAACAATTCTCTTGAACACATTATTAGTTGACAGAATGTTTTAAACCTTGTTAAATGCACTCCCCTTTTCAACATGGCACCACAGAGTGACCCAGCTGTGTTGTTTTGTTTGCTCTTCAGCCTCTAGAGGGAGCTAACTTTAGAATTTTTAATGGTTTGCACATCCACATGAGAAAACAACTCTTTAAAAAAGCTTTAAAGAGCTTTGCAGTAACACTTTTGCATAAATACATAATTTTTTAAGTATATAATTGAATACAGTCATAACATGACAGAATTGCTGCCACTAGTGTAAGTTACACATGTTTGGTATATGGTGCAGATGCATTGCTTCTAGTCGTTTTGAGAGCATCTCTGCCTCTTGTTTTTTTTTGTGGATTTCTCTGAAATGCCAGCCGTACCCTGTTCACTTTCCGTGCTCTACAGCCCTGTGTGTCCATGCATCCGAGATGATTTAGCCAATATCCCATCACAGCATGCCACATCTCCTCCAAGCCAAAGTCGATCACCAGTTTGCCAGCATCAGCATTGGAGCGTTTCCATGGATACGGCGAGTCCGTCGGAGCAACAGAGTGACGGCGAGACCTCCGTGTGTGTGTGTGTGTGAAAATGAGGGCAGCAGCTGCGCTCCTTCAGCCTGCACAGTCCACAACTGAGGAGATCACAAAGAAAATCAATCTCAATCTCATCAGAAAGCATCTGAATCCATTACAGTGGGCCTGATGTAAATATGCTGTTCAGCAGACTCGGGTCTTTGAGTCTTGGATTGTTTGTGGGCCGGGAAAATACTTAAAAAGCAAATCCCCCGCACTGTAGTGGACGTTATCCTCGGATTCACAGCTGCAAGCACATTTCACGTTCTGTCTTAGCGTGCATACTTTCTGATCTTGCATGTATAGTACACACCAAAGTCTGACTGACATTAACACTAATGATTAAATGGGTCTATATTTGGCCATTTTGAAATGATTGCATTGGCTAATATCCATATCAACTTGGCTGATTAATACACGTGTTCGCTTGCTTCTGTGCCACTTCCCAAATGTACTGACTCCCTGTATGCAACTGAAGAGTCAAACCCATTTCCACAAAACATCTCATTATTTTTCAAAGTAAGCAGTGTAAAGGTACAATATATCTGTCTGCGGTTGGAAAGTAATCACCAATAGTTTCTAGGGTAACACTTTATTTCGATAGTCAACTTTAGACATTCTACTAACAGTAAGTAACTTTGCAACTACATGTCAACTAGCAGTCATTAGAGTATTAGTAGACTGTCTGCTTAATAACTTCTAACACTTTATTTTGATGGGTCCACAACATACAACATACTGACTATGAGAAACTTTGCAAGTATATGTCAACTTATTCTACTAACCCTAATCCTACCCTTACTGAGAGTTAGTAGACATGTAGTTGCAAATTAATGAAAATTAGTTGACATGTAGGTACAAAGTTACTTATAGTTAGTAGAATGTCTAAAGTGGACTATCAAAATAAAGTGTAACAGTTTCTAGAGCCAAAGAGTTTCTGTGGAGGTCTGGTTTAATCTGAAGAGCTTCTGTGTTTGAGGTGAGCAGATGTCGCTGATAACGGTGACCTAGCGGGAGTCTGGTTTGTCATGGTCTGTAGATAACACAAAGAAACAGAAGGTCAGAAACAGGGTCATAAATCCTGTTCCGGCAGGCATGGGAATCCAGTGAAATGCGATGTGAATCTCTCTGGAGAACAGTGGTCACTAGTGTCATGCAGCGTTGCAGGGCTCAAGACCGGACCTGGTCTTGAGTCCAAGACTATATTTTCATTTGGACTAGGCCTCGATTCGGACTCGACCGTCGTCTGATCTCAGCATGTTGGCACACTTGCCAATGGAGACATCAGACAATTTACCACACATTTGCTTCATTAAAAACAAGCAGAACAAACTGGGGCAATACATCTAGAGTAGACTTGCACTTAAACTTTACACAGACTTTACTCTATTTGATATTTTTAGATATTTTGGATTTTTATTTTTTCACAGAGTACAGTCGAATCATTTCATGTGGAACATGAAAGATGAAAATATAAACAAAATGAAATTAAAATGATAAACCATTCATAAGCGTCTCCCACTCAAACTCAGTTGGTTAAGGACTTGGACTCGACTCAAAATAGAACTTATTTAAAACATAAACAAATAAAGAAAGAAATTATACAATATATAATAGTTTATATAATAATAATAATTAATAGTAGTAGTAGTATTTTATAACAACTGTACAATACTATTTTTTATTTTCTTTCGAAAAGTTAAACCATAGAGCTTTTATTTGGTGGAAAACCACAGGTAAACTTCTCTTACAAAATGCTTCTCTTTTGTTGACAACAGATAAAACCTTTCTTGTTACAAACTTGGGAAGATGTTTGGTCCATGTTGCATTTTCAAATGATTTATGAGTGACTCAAACTCACAGCGCTTGTAGAAATGGAGTTTGTGTGGAGTATTTACCATGAAACATCACTCTGAAACATGCAGCATATCAGATTACATATTCATACAGTTACAATGCAGTCTATGTGATTCATTAATCACACTAAACCGTATCACGTTCTCCGGCATTGTTAGAATTTGTTTAACAAAGTTACCGGCCAACTGGCGAGCAACACTGTTTCATACTAACCAATACTTATTTTTATGCGCATTTGGCACATTGGGTCTCGGTCTTGACTCTGCCTCTACTCAGGTCTCTGCACTGGAGTCGTATAAGCAACTGCTAACGTGGAAAACTTTTGAACTCTGGCAAAAGCAGTATTCTTCCTGACAGGCAGCCATCGTATCAACGTGTAAATGAGATTGCATAGCATGCGCGGTATGCATCAGCGGTTCAGTGAACGAGCTTCGGACAGTCCGGGACTCAGAGTTGATCCAGGAATGTCAAGTCAAGTCAAGTCACCTTTATTTATATAGCGCTTTTAACAATACAAATTGTGACAAAGCAACTGCACAATATCAAAATGGGAAAATAGTGTCAATAATGTAAAATGACAAGATTAAACACTCAATTTTCAGTTAAAGGCATTTCATTGTTGAATTCAGTGATGGCATCGTCCAGCTCAGTTCAGTTCAAAAAGTTTCTGTTCAATCAAGTCGACAATATTGCTGGAAATGAAGTGTCTCCAACTAAGCAAGCCAGAGGCGACAGCGGCAAGGAACCAAAACTCCATTGGTGACAGAACGGAGAAAAAAACCTTGGGAGAAACCAGGCTCAGTTGGGGGGCCATTTCTCCTCTGGCCAGACGACACAGCAGTTCAATTCCAACTGCTGCAAAGTCAGATTGGATGGCTCAACAGGTTCCCGAGGTCTTTTCCTGATGGCTCTCTAGGTGACGGGGTCCTCACTGGGGGTCTGTCTCTGGGGCTCATCTAGGTGTCCTGGTCTCCGCTGACGTTCAGGGCTGTAGTAGAGGTCGTCTCTAGGTGCTGATCCACCATCTGATCTGGTGACTGCAGTGACCTCGGAATAAGAAAGAAACAGACTAATATTAGCGTAGATGTCAATCTTTTTACGATGTAACAAGTACATCATGTGTTATGGGAAGTGTTCCCGGTTCCGGTTGATCTAATTAATGCAGCCTAACAATCCTTTAACGGATTTGAATAATAGAAGTGTATTAGTGTGTTATGTGTACGCCAGGTTAAAGAGATGGGTCTTTAATCTAGATTTAAACTGACAGAGTGTGTCTGCCTCCCGAACAGTGTTTGGTAGATTGTTCCAGAGTTTGGGCGCTAAATAGGAAAAATATCTGCCGCCCGCAGTTGATTTTGATATTCTAGGTATTATCAAATGGCCAGAGTTTTGAGAACGCAGCGGACGTGAAGGACTATAATGCGATAAGAGCTCGCTCAAGTACTGAGGAGCTAAACCATTCAGGGCTTTATAAGTAATTAACAAGATTTTAAAATCTATACGATGTTTAGTAGGGAGCCAGTGCAGTGTTGACAGAACCGGGCTAATGTGCTCATACTTCCTGGTTCTAGTAAGAACTCTAGCTGCTGCATTTTGAACCATCTGTAGTTTGTTTATTAAGTGTGCAGAACAACCACCCAATAAAGCATTACAATAATCTAACCTTGAGGTCATAAACGCATGAATTAATATTTCTGCATTTGACATTGAGAGCATAGGTCTCAGTTTAGATATATTTTTAAGATGAAAAAATGCAGTTTTACAAATGCTAGAAACGTGGCTGTCAAAGGAGAGATTACTATTAAATAGCACACCTAGGTTCCTGACTGATGACGAAGAATTTACAGAGCAGCCATCAAGTGTTAGACGGTGTTCTAGGTTATTACTTGTGGGGGTTTTAGGTCCGATAATTAACACCTCTGTTTTTTCAGAATTCAGCAGTAAGAAATTACTCATCATCCAGTTTTTTATGTCGACTATGCATTCCATAAGTTTCTCAATTTGGTGTGTTTCACCAGGCCGTGAAGAAATATAGAGCTGAGTATCATCAGCATAACAGTGAAAGCTAACCCCGTGTTTCCTAATGATATTTCCCAAGGGTAACATATAAAGCGTGAAAAGTAACGGCCCTAGTACTGAGCCTTGAGGAACTCCATACTGCACTTGTGATCGATATGATACCTCTTCATTCACTGCTACGAATTGATGGCGGTCAGATAAGTACGATTTGAACCATGCTAATGCACTTCCACTAATGCCAACAAAGTTTTCTAGTCTATTCAAAAGAATGTTGTGATCGATAGTGTCGAACGCAGCGCTAAGATCCAGTAGAACTAATAGAGAGATACAACCACGATCAGATGATAAGAGCAGGTCATTTGTAACTCTAATGAGAGCAGTCTCAGTGCTATGATACGGTCTAAATCCTGACTGGAAATCCTCACAGATATCATTTTTCTCTAAGAAGGAATATAACTGTGAGGATACAACCTTTTCTAATATCTTTGACAGAAAAGGGAGATTCGAGATCGGTCTGTAATTAACTAGATCTTTGGGGTCAAGTTGTGTTTTTTTAATGAGAGGCTTAATAACAGCCAATTTAAAGTTTTTGGGGACATGTCCTAATGACAATGACGAATTAATAATAGCCAAAAGAGGATCTATGACTTCTGGAAGCACCTCTTTTAGTAGTTTAGATGGAATAGGGTCTAACATACATGTTGTTGGTTTAGATGATTTAACAAGTTTATACAATTCTTCCTCTCCTATAGTAGAGAATGAGTGGAATTGTTCCTCAGGGGATCTATAGTACACTATTTGATGTGATGATATAGCTGACGGCTGCATTGTTACAATTTGATCTCTAATAGTATCAATTTTGGAAGTAAAATAGTTCATAAAGTCATTACTGCTGTGCTGTTGGGAAATGTCAACACCTGTTGATGCTTTATTTTTTGTTAATTTTGCCACTGTATTGAATAAATACCTGGGGTTATGTTTGTTTTGTTCTAAAAGAGACGAAAAGTAATCAGATCTAGCAGTTTTTAAAGCTTTTCTGTAGGATAGGGTACTTTCCCGCCAAGCTGTACGAAATACCTCTAGTTTTGTTTTCCTCCAGCTGCGCTCCATTTTCCGGGCTGCTCTCTTTAGAGTGCGAGTGTGCTCATTATACCACGGTGTTGGACTCTTTTCCTTAATCTTCCTTAAGCGTAAAGGAGCAATTGTATCTAAAGTGCTAGAAAAGAGAGAGTTCATAGTTTCTGTTACATCATCAAGTTGTTCTGAGCTGTTGGATATGCTAAGGAATTGAGATAAATCAGGAAGATTACTTACAAAGCAGTCTTTTGTGGTAGAAGTGATGGTTCTACCATATTTATAAGAAGGAGTTGAATTTACAGCTTTAACTATATGGAGTTTACACAAGACTAGATAATGATCTGATATATCATCGCTTTGCTGCAGAATTTCAACACCATTAACATCAATTCCATGTGACAGTATTAAATCTAGAGTATGATTTCGACTATGAGTACACTGTAAAAAATGTACTGTAGAATTTATAGGATGTTACTGGCAAAAAAGTTGCCAATAAAATCCTGTAAAAATGATGTTAATTGCTGTAAAATGGATTACAGTATAATACTGCAAAGCAAATTACAGTTAATTGCCGTATGTGAAATACAGTAATGTGTAGTATTTTTTACAGTAACATTGAATTAAACTTGTAGTTTATTTTACAGCAATATTTTGTAATTTCACTAAAGTACAGTATTTACCTGGCAACAAAATTGCCAATAAAATCCTGTAAATATATTTGTTAATTCGTTATTTAAATTAATAGGCCTACAAATAAGGAAACAGGTGCAGTTAATCGTGGCGTCAGTCACAAAATGTATATATATAAAAAAAAAAAAAATAGGCTGATCTTTGTGAGGACGACTGGCTCGTCTTAAATTCTTTAGACACTACATACTGCATACCAAACGATTTTGAAGAGTGACTAAGCGCAAATGACATTCATAATCGGCCTGTTAGTGTTTCCCGGCTTCAAAGGACCTACTAATGAACCGGTTCGCGCGTGGAACTGAAAGTTACTTGCGGGCTGATGGACGGACTCCCTCGTCAGTGCGAGTTTTTAAAAAGTCTTTTTTTTTTTACAGAATTATGCATTGCTGCTGTTTTTCTAACATTTTCTAACACAGCTGCAAATTACAGTCCAACTGAATGGGTGAACACGCACGAATTTACACGCGGGACATCCCCGAAACAGCCTGAATAACAATTGGCTAACACTGCTGTCAACTTAAGAATTATGCAAATATTTTATTTCAGTTATTTGAGATGTTATATTAGTTTTCCAATTGTGTTCAAATAGATTAAAAAAATATATTATTTAACAAATATTATATTTGTGTAATAAACTGGGGGGGCCTTTCGTCCGAGTGGGCGGGCCTGTGCCCGTCAGGCCCGTCCGCTGCCTACGCCCCTGGTTCACTCCTATACTTATGAATGGGAGAAACTGCAACATGCAATATGGCAGAATAGTCCCGCCTTCTAAATGAAAGAGCCAATCGCTGATCGGTAAGGTCACTGTGTCACTGCAGCAGCCATTAGAAGCTCCGGTTCCCATAGAAACCTGAGGCTAGAGCAGCTGATGCGCATGCACAGTCATAAGTGCGTTATGACTGCACATTGGCTGGTCTAGCCTGAAAAATAACATTTTTAAAGCTATTTGAGCATAAGAAACAACATTCATGGGCAGTTCATTTCAGATTTTGTTGCTGATTTGAAATATGTAATTTAATTGCGAGTGCAGCGAGCAATTTTTGAGATTTCAGGATTCCCCCATTCATTTATATAGGACTTGGTCTTTGATGAGCTGCCCGGAGGCATTGCAAATATGGCCGCCGAGTGAACAGACTTTCCTTGAAAGGGACTTTGCTGAAATGCTGTTGTAAACAAGGAAGTTATTTCTACTTTACACAACTGCTTGTAAGACACAGCCAGCAAATGCACTGAGAAGCGCTGTCATCGTAAATCAACATTAACAGATGAAATGATAGTATGACAAAGATATCGCTTTCCTCAGCGGACATTCAAACTAATGTTTTATTGTGAATATGAGATTGATCTGAAGAATGAATGCTGTATCAGATACTCCACACAATACACTGCTATTAATACAGTACTGAGCTTTTAATGAAGCAACTCAACGTTCCTTCGTTACTCGTTCTAAAGTGATGTTTTGGAATTAGTAACGGAGGCTTGGGCTCAGCTGTTAAACTGTCAACTTTAGATCTGAATCCATGGCGAAAGGAAGTAGTTCTGCACAAAAGAGGGCTTTTAAAGACACACTGTTGTAATTGTTTATGTATTTACACACTCATGCCTTCGAACTGTTGTATAAACGCAATATCACACTCGTAGCTGTGAGATATGGCTGTATATCAATCATTTTCTTTTTGAACCTTGTCTTATACACAGAGGCATTGTCATGTTAGAATAGAAAAGGGTCCTGTCCAAACTGTTGCTATAATATTAGAAGCACACAATTTCCTAGAATATTCATTCATCATTATTCATCATTGTATGCCATAACATTAAGATTTGTACTCATAGAAATTACTAAAGTAGTCAAACCTGTTCATTAGAAGGGAGCGACCCAATACTTTTGGCAATATAGTGTATCACATCTACTTGTGTGATATTGCTCATATATATACCTCCTCAGCTTGTGATGAGCTTTGGTTTATCATGTGACTTTCTCATTAATACCTGTTTTTTTTTTTTTGGTGATGGTTGTCATTGTATTACAAAAGTTTTAAAAACATATTTAAAAAGGTACAAAATTATAAAGTTATAAAAAAGATTTTAGTACATTTAGTATGTTAAGTTCTAACTGTTTAGTATGTTCTAACATTTAGTATGATTTAGTATTCTAACATTTGATCAGTTAATGAAATATATACTTTATTTACATTAAATTTAAGTACAATCCATAAAACCTTAAAATGTTGCTACCATATTTTGTTCTACCCATATATTTCACAGATCTTTTTTTTTTTTTTTTACAGGTTAGAGTTTCACTTCAACCACCTTATCAGACTTAATGTGTGCTGCTGCTGTTCACATGCCTTTCACAAAATACATTAAACACATTTATGGTATGCTTGCTGTGAATAATGCATAGGTGAAATCGGAAAAAAACAACCATCAGCACTCAAATCATTATGTGAGCGCAAGCTTCAAATGAGCCAGCCATCGCCATTAAAAAAAGAAACAACAACATTTTGGGTTTTGTGAAACCCACTAAAGCTTTTTATGACAGGAACAAGGATACAATATGAGCGTGTGTTTATAGCACAGACAGATATAGACATGGAGAAAAGGTTTTATTGGATGTATTACGGGTGTTATTTTCTAAAACAATGTTACTTATACCTGATGAAATCCTGCCCTCATGACCGTGGTCTGGTGGTCACTATAGTGACGGCCGTGTTTGAGGAAGCGTCACGGTCTAAATGCACTGTGCTCATTGCTTTTCCCCTTGAGAGAAATGGGCCAGAAACAGGTAATGGCAGGCTTCAGTACTTCCGAGACGGTGCCGTAATGCCACTTAACTGCTTTCCTCCACCAATGCAAAACAGCACGGTCGTCAAGGTAAAGTCATTACAGGCAGTTTTGCGAGTGAAATAATTCCTTCCGATTCGTTAAGTCACATGTCGTTTAGCTTTTGCCAAAATAAAGCATGTGTCCAGTGTGCATGTGGCAGGACCTGTGAAATCTGACAGGACTGCATAACACTTCACACGCCGCCTCAGTATTGATTTGTGGGTTTTTCCAGAGATCTGCATTGCAAACAGGGCTTGTTTGTTTCTCAGTGACATGAACTAAAGGCCAAAACAACCACTGTGACAAGACTGATATCTCACACTGCTAATGACATTACTTGCGTCTGGCATGTGAATAGATGCTTCAAACAAGCACTACATCTTTCACTATTGCTTCATTTTGTTTGCAGTTAGATCACGATGCAGTACAACATTTAAAAACATATTCTAGAGACCATACCTACAGCCAACATTTAAAGTTTTTGGGGACATGTCCTAATGACAATGACGAATTAATAATAGCCAAAAGAGGATCTATGACTTCTGGAAGCACCTCTTTTAGTAGTTTAGATGGAATAGGGTCTAACATACATGTTGTTGGTTTAGATGATTTAACAAGTTTATACAATTCTTCCTCTCCTATAGTAGAGAATGAGTGGAATTGTTCCTCAGGGGATCTATAGTACACTATTTGATGTGATGATATAGCTGACGGCTGCATTGTTACAATTTGATCTCTAATAGTATCAATTTTGGAAGTAAAATAGTTCATAAAGTCATTACTGCTGTGCTGTTGGGAAATGTCAACACCTGTTGATGCTTTATTTTTTGTTAATTTTGCCACTGTATTGAATAAATACCTGGGGTTATGTTTGTTTTGTTCTAAAAGAGACGAAAAGTAATCAGATCTAGCAGTTTTTAAAGCTTTTCTGTAGGATAGGGTACTTTCCCGCCAAGCTGTACGAAATACCTCTAGTTTTGTTTTCCTCCAGCTGCGCTCCATTTTCCGGGCTGCTCTCTTTAGAGTGCGAGTGTGCTCATTATACCACGGTGTTGGACTCTTTTCCTTAATCTTCCTTAAGCGTAAAGGAGCAATTGTATCTAAAGTGCTAGAAAAGAGAGAGTTCATAGTTTCTGTTACATCATCAAGTTGTTCTGAGCTGTTGGATATGCTAAGGAATTGAGATAAATCAGGAAGATTACTTACAAAGCAGTCTTTTGTGGTAGAAGTGATGGTTCTACCATATTTATAAGAAGGAGTTGAATTTACAGCTTTAACTATATGGAGTTTACACAAGACTAGATAATGATCTGATATATCATCGCTTTGCTGCAGAATTTCAACACCATTAACATCAATTCCATGTGACAGTATTAAATCTAGAGTATGATTTCGACTATGAGTACACTGTAAAAAATGTACTGTAGAATTTATAGGATGTTACTGGCAAAAAAGTTGCCAATAAAATCCTGTAAAAATGATGTTAATTGCTGTAAAATGGATTACAGTATAATACTGCAAAGCAAATTACAGTTAATTGCCGTATGTGAAATACAGTAATGTGTAGTATTTTTTACAGTAACATTGAATTAAACTTGTAGTTTATTTTACAGCAATATTTTGTAATTTCACTAAAGTACAGTATTTACCTGGCAACAAAATTGCCAATAAAATCCTGTAAATATATTTTACAGCATTTTTTTGGAATTTCATGAGATTACAGTATTTACCTGGCAACAAAAGTTGCCAATAAAATCCTGTAAATACCCCTAAATCCAAAATAATGTTGTAGTAATTTAACAGTGAAAATGCAATAAATAAAAATGTTAACAGTAAACTGTAAAATACTGATATAAATGCATTATAATGAGCACTATCTTAATACATTTACAAGTGAATAAAAACCAAGTCAAAGATGTTGCAAATAAGTATTTATTAAAACTGGCAGAAAGACATCGCAAGGCTTTTACTGGTAAAATAACATTTTCAGTCTTTCAACAGTTAAAATCTTATCATAAAAATAACATAGCATCACAAACTAACTACAAATACATGTTAAAAAAGCCATATTCTGAGTAGAACATTAACTTCAAGGTCAATCAACAGAATTTGTATAATTTTGGTAAACTATTTTTTTTAATGAAAAGGATTAAAATAAAATGCTGCAATCAACATTATACCACAAATTCTGTTGTTTGAGTTTATGTTCTATTAAATTAAGAATATTCCTGCAAAAGACAATTTAATAAATACATACTGAAAGTCCATCAACTTTCTGAGATGAGCACACACGAGGGTTGTCCCTCTCTGAGACCTTTCCACTTGTTTTGCCTTTATGTATCCGTCTTGTATCCAGTGAGTGTTGTGATTCCAACAAAACATCTGCACAAAAAAACAAGCAGAAGCTTTAGGATAAAGTTCAGTATTGAATGAAACTAGCTCAATAAAATAAATGTAAAAATGCCACTTATACAATACAATCAGCATTTACCAGTACTTAAAGGGTTACTCCACCCCAAAATGAAAATTTTGTCATTAATCACTTACCCTCATGTCGTTCCAAACCCGTAAAAGCTTTGTTCGTCTTTGGAACACAATTTAAGATATTTTGGATGAAAACCAGGAGGCTTGTGACTGTCCCACTACCTGCTGAGTAAATAATATTGTCAAGGCACAGAAAAATATGAAAGACATCGTCAAAATAGTCCATGTGACATCAGTGGTTTAACCGTAATTTTACAAAGCGACGAGAATACTTTTTGTGCACAAAGAAAACCAAAATAATGACTTTATTCAACAATTAATCTCCTCTGCGTCAGCATAGAGCCATTTTGGAGAATATCCGCTGGACGTAAACTGCGTATGCTGTTCTGTGTCATCTGGGTCACACGGATACGCTTTCTATGTTTGTTTACGCTTTGATTTGAACGAAAACAGCGTATCCGTGTGACCCAGCTGACACAGAACAGCGTACGCAGTTTGTGTCCAGCGGATATTCTCCAAAATGGCTCTATGCTAACGCAGAGGAGATTAATTGCTGAATAAAGTCATTATTTTGGTTTTCTTTGTGCACAAAAAGTATTCTCGTCACTTCGTAAAATTACGGTTGAACCACTGATGTCACATGGACTATTTTGACGATGTCTTTCATACTTTTCTGTGCCTTGACAAAATGCCTGCTCCTGGGACGCCAGACTGAAGTTGTAATAAGACTGCAAATCCAGCCACAAAGTTGAGGTATGAATTCACAACCATCTGACCCTCGAATAGTCAAAAGCCACTGGGTGCACCTGAAATGAATAAATATAAGCAATAATGTAACCTACAATGCAGTATTTCAATATAAAATGTAATCTAAAATACAAGTTTATCAAATGATTTACAGAATTAATAAGAATTAATACATTACCTAATGTAATCAGCTTCAGAGAGTCTTGAAGCATCAAACATTTCTCCACATCAGCTGCTATTCTTTGCACCTACAAGAAATATAGAAAATTATCTTGTGATTTCTTTAAATGCATTTACATAAATGAGACCAAAATGAACACCCAAAAAGGCATCTATTTTAAAATAAACAAACTCTTACATTTTATCAATAGATTAAATTATAATAATACATTGTAGAACTGTACCACCAATCAAATTAATGCAATGCAAAATTACAACTGTGTTATGACATTAATGTTTTACATTACTTTTTGAAAATACAAATAAGAAATGTTGGAAAAATGCAGATACTTTTTAAACGTGGAACTAAATCGCCATTAGGTGGCAGCAAATAACTTAATGAGTGAGTCAATTGAGTGATTCATTCATTGTACCGATCTGTTCAAAATGCTGAATCATTCAGTAAAAACAAGCTGAGTTTTGCTTTATGAACTTAGTTAGGAACGAGTTTCGTTGGTGAAATAGAACAATAGTCAATATTGTGTCTAAAAAGTAAGTAACTTAATGTTAACTAACTTAATTGTTTATTGAACTATGTATTTGCAATGGTGATAATCATCAAAACAGCTCACTTGTTATGCTACTTAACGATATGATATGTTATAAATAAACTCAACAGTTTGAACATTTACCTCATGTTTCTTCCGTGAGTTTATGTGTGCCGTTAAGCTGGTTTGTTTTGATGTTGAATGTAATATAATCAGAATCAGTCTCGCGTTTTGATGCTTCCTTAGTTATTTTTTTCACTCAAATTTTAATCAGGCTAAAGTAACTTGTCCAGTCCGGCATGTAAAGATGTCTTTCACTTAAAAAAATGGCCCAGACGAGCTTTAATGTCGAGTACAACTACAGTGGCATAGACACAATTTCTAATTTACATGTAGTTTCTAATTAGTAAGGCATCACGTCAATATGGGACAGTTGAACACATATAAACAAATGCAATTTCACATATTTTGCTGTTCGTCAGTTATTTTGACAGATAGTTACTATGACACTCGTTTGCATTGGGCTTTAAGCTAAAAGTTAGGTAAATACTACTTTAAATACTCTCAATAAGAAAATTAAACTGCCAAAATGAGAAAAAATGCAGCATTTAGCTTAACTATGCAATGATAGCAATTTCCAGCTTACTGCACATAAGTTACCAAGGCCGCTTGTCTAAATGTCGTGATAGCAGGCAATTGTGACATGATATCACGTATACATTAACTTAAATAAATATAAAAGGATATATTTCTTAAGTAAAATTAAGTGAACTTACCAGGAATTATGAATAAAGCCTCTAATCTTCAATCGTTCTGGCACTGCTCCACTCAGCTGGATTTCAGATTTGAATGATGCGCGCGCAATCCCATAATGCCACACTACAGTAAGTTAGTGTAAAAAGCAGGAGCTACAGTGACAACACCTGCTTCTTGTAAATGAATTACAGTTGACATGGAAAATACTGTTAACAACTGTAAAACCTTATTTGACCCATAATGCATTGCGAATTACAGCTACATCTTGTATAATGTTTAAACAGTAATATTCTGTAAAATTTTGCTGTAGAAACTACAGCAATTTTTTACAGTGTAGGTCCTGAAACGTGTTGTCTAACCCCAATAGAGTTCAGAATGTCTATGAATGCTGATCCTAATGCATCTTTTTCATTATCAACATGGATATTAAAATCACCCACAATTAGGACTCTATCTGCAGCCAGCACTAACTCTGATAGAAAATCAGCAAATTCTTTAATAAAGTCTGTATGGTGCCCTGGTGGCCTGTATACAGTAGCCAGTACAAACGTTACGGGGGATTTATCATTAATACTTTTTTCTCTAGATAATTTTATATGAAGCACCATTACTTCAAAGGAGTTATACTTAAAGCCTGTCTTCTGAGAAATACTGAGAATATTGTTATAAATTGTAGCAACACCTCCCCCTTTGCCTTTTGGACGCGTCTCATTTTTGTAACAGTAATCTTGGGGGGTAGACTCGTTTAAAATAATGTATTCATCTGGTTTTAGCCATGTTTCTGTCAAACAGAGCAAATCTAGATTATGATCATTAATCAAATCATTTACAAAAAGTGCTTTTGTAGAAAGGGACCTGATATTCAGTAAACCAAGTTTTATCAATTGTTTCTGTGTATTGTAAACATTTTTTATTTGTTGAACATCAATTAAATGGTTACTCATAAATAGTTTTTGACGTTTTCTGTATTTTCTAGTTCGGGGAACAGACACAGTCTCTATAGTGTGATATCTAGGTGAAGGAGTCTCTATGTGCTGAGAATTAACTGACTTCTGTGACGTGAGGCGGCTAGCAGACGGTCGGTTTAGCCAGTCTGTCTGCTAATGTGTGCTGCTGCTGTTCACATGCCTTTCACAAAATACATTAAACACATTTATGGTATGCTTGCTGTGAATAATGCATAGGTGAAATCAGAAAAAAACAACCATCAGCACTCAAATCATTATATGAGCGCAAGCTTCAAATGAGCCAGCCATCGCCATTAAAAAAAGAAACAACAACGTTTTGGGTTTTGTGTAACCCACTAAAGCTTTTTATGACAGGAACAAGGATACAAAATGAGTGTGTGTTTATAGCACAGACAGATATAGACATGGAGAAAAGGTTTTATTGGATGTATTACGGGTGTTATTTTCTAAAACAATGTTACTTATACCTGATGAAATCCTGCCCTCATGACCGTGGTCTGGTGGTCACTATAGTGACGGCCGTGTTTGAGGAAGCGTCACGGTCTAAATGCACTGTGCTCATTGCTTTTCCCCTTGAGAGAAATGGGCCAGAAACAGGTAATGGCAGGCTTCAGTACTTCCGTAATGCCACTTAACTGCTTTCCTCCACCAATGCAAAACAGCACGGTCGTCAAGGTAAAGTCATTACAGGCAGTTTTGCGAGTGAAATAATTCCTTCCGATTCGTTAGGTCACACGTCGTTTAGCTTTTGCCAAAATAAAGCATGTGTCCAGTGTGCATGTGGCAGGACCTGTGAAATCTGACAGGACTGCATAACACTTCACACGCCGCCTCAGTATTGATTTGTGGGTTTTTCCAGAGATCTGCATTGCAAACAGGGCTTGTTTGTTTCTCAGTGACATGAACTAAAGGCCAAAACAACCACTGTGACAAGACTGATATCTCACACTGCTAATGACATTACTTGCGTCTGGCATGTGAATAGATGCTTCAAACAAGCACTACATCTTTCACTATTGCTTCATTTTGTTTGCAGTTAGATCACGATGCAGTACAACATTTAAAAACATATTCTAGAGACCATACCTACAGCCAACATGTAACTGATTACATGTAATCTGAATTACGTAATCAGATTCCAGAAACTCGTAACTGTATAATATTACATTTAAAATGCTCATATTCAGATTACTGTTACTTATCTATGGATTACATGACTACATATTATTCATAAAATGGCAGTAAATCATTCAAAATTTATCGATTTTCCCTAATTCTTCTTTTTTTTCTCTTTTAAAAGTTTTCTTTACAAAAATCTTACTGTGTCATAGCATTTAGCTTTGACTATATTCACGAATCACAATATAGAATAGCATGCAATTGTCATGCAAACCATGCCAAACCAATTTAATAATTTAACAAGGCATTCACATGTTCACAATTCTCTGACGCTGGTTAATGGTTACATTGACAAGTAGGAAAACAAATTAAATATTTCTATCTTTAGTGTTCTAGTGTTTTATTTTGATTTTTAAGACTGAATTAATTATTAGCTTTTTATTAACTCATAAACCCACTGCAGTTCTTACATTCACCCAAGTTATAGAAACTCTGGTGTAATGTCATGTTTAATGCTCATCATGATTTTGATATCAAATAATGGGATATATACACTCGGGTGGGTTAATAATGGGTTAAATATGGACAAACCCAACTATTGGGTTGTTTTGACCCAGTGGTTGGGTTAAACATTTAACCCAACCGCTGGGTTGTCCATATTTCACCCAGCACTGGATTGTATTTAACCCAGCATTTTTTAGAGTGTATTTTTCTTTCTTTTTTTTTAATCTCAATACGATATATTTAGTGGTAAATTTAAAAGAAGTTGGGTAGAAAAGTAAACTAAAAAGTAGCCAGAATACATTACCTACAATAAGTAACCTAGATTACATTACTAAACACAACTTTCGTCATGTAATACGTAATCAGTTATGGACTACAATTTGTAAGTAATTTACCCAGCACTGTCCATAGCTATAAAAAAGAATGTAACAAAAGTAGAAGGTCCAGTTTATATATTTAATTTATCAAAAAAGTTAGATTTTATTTGCAAACATCAGTATAACATTTTTGTATAACGTCAGTATAACATCAGTATAATGTCAGTATAACATTTTTGCTCTGTATACAAAACCAGACCAAGCTGCACCATTTGTTTAATCGATAATCTGTATATTTAATTAGACTAAATTTGATTGGGAAGTAATATAAGAAAAATAACATTTCCTTTGATCTCTGTATCTCACTAATACTTCAGTTTATTGGTAGACACTTTACTAGAAAAGATTACATTGAAAAAATATTTTATAGTGGCAATTTTTTTTTTGGCGGTAATGAAGTTCATAAAATGTTGCAATGGGATGTGCTTACAATGTTTCTGCAACAATAACATACTTATTATGTTAGAGTACAGGTGCTGGTCATATAATTAGAATATCATCAAAAAGTTGATTTATTTCACTAATTCCATTCAAAAAGTGAAACTTGTATAATGTATACATTCATTCCACACAGACTGATATATTTCAAGTGTTTATTTTTTTAATTTTGATGATTATAACTGACAACTAATGAAAACCCCAAATTCAGTATCTCAGAAAATTAGAATATTACTTAAGACCAATACAAAAAAGGATTTTTAGAAATCTTGGCCAACTGAAAAGTATGAACATGAAAAGTATGAGCATGTACAGCACTCAATAATGTACAGGCTCCTTTTGCCTGAATTACTGCAGCAATGCAGCGTGGAATGGAGTCGATCAGTCTGTGGCACTGCTCAGGTGTTATGAGAGCCCAGGTTGCTCTGATAGTGGCCTTCAGCTCTTCTGCATTGTTGGGTCTGGCATATCGCATCTTCCTCTTCACAATACCCCATAGATTTTCTATGGGGTTAAGGTCAGGCGAGTTTGCTGGCCAATTAAGAACAGGGATACCATGGTCCTTAAACCAGGTACTGGTAGCTTTGGCACTGTGTGCAGGTGCCAAGTCCTGTTGGAAAATGAAATCTGCATCTCCATAAAGTTGGTCAGCAGCAGGAAGTACTCTAAAACTTCCTGGTATACGGCTGTGTTGACCTTGGACCTCAGAAAACACAGTGGACCAACACCAGCAGATGACATGGCACCCCAAACCATCACTGACTGTGGAAACTTTACACTGGACCTCAAGCAACGTGGATTCTGTGCCTCTCCTCTCTTCCTCCAGACTCTGGGACCCTGATTTCCAAAGGAAATTAAAAATGTACTTTCATCAGAGAACATTACTTTGGACCACTCAGCAGCAGTCCAGTCCTTTTTGTCTTTAGCCCAGACGAGACGCTTCTGACGCTGTCTGTTGTTCAAGAGTGGCTTGACATGGACCCTGAAACCCATGTCTTGCATACGTCTGTGCGTAGTGGTTCTTGAAGCACTGACTCCAGCTGCAGTCCACTCTTTGTGAATCTCCCCCACATTTTTGAATGGGTTTTGTTTCACAATCCTCTCCAGGGTGCGGTTATCCCTATTGCTTGTACACTTTTTTCTACCACATCTTTTCCTTCCCTTCGCCACTCTATTAATGTGCTTGGACACAGAGCTCTGTGAACAGCCAGCCTCTTTTGCAATGACCTTTTGTGTCTTGCCCTCCTTGTGCAAGGTGTCAATGGTCGTCTTTTGGACAACTGTCAAGTCAGCAGTCTTCCCCATGATTGTGTAGCCTACAGAACTAGACTGAGAGACCATTTAAAGGCCTTTGCAGGTGTTTTGAGTTAATTAGCTGATTAGAGTGTGGCACCAGGTGTCTTCAATATTTAACCTTTTCACAATATTCTAATTTTCTGAGATACTGAATTTGGGGTTTTCATTAGTTGTCACTTATAATCATCAAAATTAAAAGAAATAAACACTTGAAATATATCAGTTTGTGTGGAATGAATGTATACATTATACAAGTTTCACTTTTTGAATGGAATTAGTGAAATAAATCAACTTTTTGATGATATTCTAATTATATGACCAGCACCTGTACATCTATCTGTCACACCTCAGAACTGTTTTTGTCATGTTTTCATTCCTCGTGTGTTCCCAGTTTCTGTCTCTCTGATTAGTTAGTTCTCCTGTGTCTTGTTAATCATCCTCACCTGTCAGTCCCTCGTTAGCAACCCTACTTTAGTTCTAACCTGTTCTGTTCTCCTTGGTCCAGTATTGTGAATGTTGCCCCTACGTGTGTCTCCTGCCTGCCTTCTGTGAAATACCCTTCTGTGGATTTATTAAAGACTATTTGACTTGATATTCATCTTCGTGCATGTTTTATAGACCATGTTACGTGACAGAATACCGGACCAAGAAGTGAAATTGCGCAGCGTGTTTTCCCTGTGTTTGTTTTTTGTTTAAAAAGTTTTTCTTTTGGATTTTTTTGTATGGAGCTCGCTGTGAGATTCGCCGCTCTGGCTTGGAGGAGCCAGGATATAGAGGATTTCACGAGGGACTTCAGCCGCTTCGCCGTCACTACCGCCTTCAATGAAGAGACGCAGAAATCCCTGTTCAAGGTTGGGACAAACTGCCACCACCCCGTTGACCTCCCAGACACCACGGGACTGAAATGGAGGGAGGCGATCATCCGGTGTTTGGAGAGCGTCTGGCCTTGATTAAGAATGCCGCTCGACCCAGAGCCCAGGCCACCATCACGCCACTGCGCGGAGCAAGAGCCTGAGCCCACCGCTGACGGAGAGCCAGAGCCCGCCGCGACCAACGAGCCATCGCCTAATGGAGCGACAGAGCTGAGGATCGCCCCGGAGCCAGAGCCCGTGACGTCGGACCAGGTGCGAGAGCTGGCTACAGTGCTCGCTACGGGGGAGAGTGCTATGGACAGCGAGAGCGCGGAGGGAAGCTCCGCCCACTGTACCGTAGCTGAGGGTGAGCTAAGCTCAGTGGACTGTATATTACCTGCCCTTCCTTCGTCATCATCTGCCTGTCCTGAACTGTCTGTCTGCCCTGAACTCTCTGTTAGTCCTGTTTCGGCCATGGAGTCCGTTTGTGAACTATCTGTCTGCCCTGAACTATCTGCCTCTCCTGAAATTACCACAGAGGTCGTTCCCCTATCGTTGGCGCTCCCGGTGCTAGAAGTGGCCTTGTGGTGTGAGTGGGCAGTGCGCACCGTTTCTAAGCCCCCTGATCATCCTGAACTCCCACCCAGCATTCCTCTCCCACCACCTCTGCACCAGTCCTCACCATTGCCACCGCTGTCCCCTGTCACCCCCTCTGCTCACCCTCAGCCCACCATCTGTGCGGTGGCATCTCCATTGGCGTCGTGGTTGGTGGATCCCTTGTCTCCACCTCCAGCCTCTGAGTCCTGGACTCCGCCTCGGCCCTTCGACCCAGCGGCTCCACCATGGCTCCTAGCTCCCTCCTCTCTGCCATGGCCCGTCAGTCCACCAGCTCCCCCGGGCTCCCTCGTCCCTCCAGCTCCGCCTTGGTCAGTCGTCAAGCATCCTCCGCCTCGGGACTCCATTTCTCCGGCTGCGCCTCATCCCTCCGTCCCTCTGGCTCTGTCAGGCTCCTCCTTCCCTCCGGCTCCACCTTGGTCCTCAGTCGCTCCGGCTCCGCCGTGGCCTTCAGGATCCCTGCCTTCACCTTGGTCGCCGGAGTCAACTGCTCCGCCTTGGCTCTCCAGATCCTCGGCATCACCCTGGCTCGTCGGCTCTCCGTCTCCGCCTCCACCACCACCTGCTCTGCCGCCATCGGTCGGCCCCCTGGAGTCGGCAGCCCTTCCTCCACCATGGCTCCTCCCTCCGTCGGCTCTACCGTGGGCCGCCATCATGGCTGGGATCTGGGTCCCGACTGGCTCCTCCTGCTCCAAGTCCCTCCTGTCTTCTCCCTGGCTCCTCCCTCCATCTGATCCGCCTTGGCTCCTCCTGTCTCCATCCTGGGTGTCCGTCCTCTGCCCTAACCTCCACCAGTATTGTCTGCCTACCTTCCTGCCAGCCCTTTGCCATCCCCTGTCACCATCCCATATCCACTCCTTTGTCCTCCTCCTAAGTCCCCCTCCGTCCCTCCCTTTGTCTCTGCAGCGCGAGGTCACACCTTCCGGGAGGGGGGTGAACTGTCACACCCCAGAACTGTTGTTGTTGTGTTTTCATCCCTCATGTGTTCATTGACACTGTTTCTGTCTCTCTTTGATTAATTAGTTGTCTTGTTAATCATCCTCACCTGTCAGTCCCTTGTTAGCAACCCTACTTTAGTTCCGGCCTCTTCAGTTCTCCTTTTGTCCGGAATTGTTGATGTTTCCTACGTGTGTCACCTGCCTGCCTGCCTGCCTTGTATTACCCTCTGTGTGGATTCATTAAAGACTGTTTAACTATCTTCTTCGTCATGCATGTTGATAGACCACGTTTTGTGACAATATCATTTTAGGTACCATTTAAAAAAAAAGAATCGCAACTGACAGACAAATATTACAGATTCATATTTTTATTTGCATGTGTCACAGGGATTCATGAACTAATGATTAAGTTAACTAAGAATTAACTAAATTAATAATTACATTAACACATACTCATAAATCTACATAAAGGCATATAGATTTAAAGGAGACCTATTATGCCCCTTTTTACAAGATGTAATATAAGTTAGAGGTCTGCGCGGGACTGTTTTTTTAGTCCCGCTCCCGCAAGGTTATATTCCGCACTCACCCGCTCCCATGATATATTCACTCTTTGTTCACCCGCTGTCCACTTAGAATAATTTTCTTCTCTACCCGACCGTTCCCGCTAAAAGTAGATCTCGTTTCCAGAATCTCACATTTCAATTTCTGCTACTAAAAGAAAGAGAGATAGGCTAACAAATAAAAGTGTAGTCTGCACAAAATTCTATTTATTATTTTATTCGTCTTGTCAAGAGCCTTGAATTTGTCTTAAGACACAAAATGAGTTTAACATTTTGCTGCCAACACAGTAGGAAAAAAAGTGTCACAGAGAAAATAAAATTGTACAAAAATTGTATTGCTTATTTTTATTCGTCTTGTCAGGATACAATTCACAACATTTACAACACAATAGGAAAAAGTGTTGCAGAGAAAAAAAAATTTAGGTTGTACAAAAATGGCCTATTAGCTATTTTATTAGTCTTGTCAAAATACTAAATTCGTTTAACATTTTGCTGTTAACACAGTAGGAAAAGTTTTGCAGAGAAAAATAAATAAATACAACATCTGTCATTTAAAATTATAGGCTAAGCAAAATATAAACAAAACCGAGTTGAATGTTCTTCAAGGACAGCGCATCCACACTTTGCTCCATCCTTATTCTGCTCTGTCTGAAGGCTGTATATTCTCCACCGGTGCAGCCTGCTCTGAGAACCGTCATGCACATGCTGCGCACACAGACCCTGCAAATGAAACTCGTGACGCAGAAAGCACTGGTTCATGCGTGCAGCGTGTGCTTAACAGTCCTGAGTGCAGGCTGTACCGGTGGTCAATGAGAATAAAGCGCAGATATGCTGTTCTGAAAGGGACAGCCGTGGGAATGCAGACCTCTAATATAAGTCTCAGGTGTCCCCAGAATGCATCTGTGGAGTTTCAGCTCAAAATACCCTACAGATCATTTATTATATCAGTTTGTAAATGCCTACTTTGAGTGGAAGCAGAAACACGCTGTTTTTGTGCATGTCTCTTTAAATGCAAATTAGCTGCTGCTCCCCGCCCCCTTTTCCAGAACAGGGATGTGCTATTACAGTTGGTATCTCAGATCTCTGCCAAAAAACATCTGTTTGGTTTTGGTTATCATGTCTATCATTCTGAAATCATGCGTTTTAAACCATATCAGTTTAAACTTCTGATATACGGTTTTCTGAGCACACACATCCTAAGCAAGCACACAGAAAGCATCATGTGAGTACTAAACTAAGTTCTCTTTCATGTCTTATTGCGCTTAAACTGTCAAATACACACAAGTTTATGTTAAAAATACACGAGTTACAAAAGCAGCCAGTTATGTCTGTGAAGGTAGACAGCTGGGAAATAAATTGCATGTTTATATTGGATCTGAGTGGCAGCAGCATAATATACAGTAAATAAATCAATAAATGCACTGCTCTGTTGTCTCCTCTGAGGCTGGGACTCTAAACAGTGTTCTGTGCTCGTCAGTGCAGCCAAAGACAGAACAGTTAGCATGCTTTGCTCAAACGTTTGCCATGGCGTTAGAATTGGTACAATGTTGTCATTAGGAAAAACACAATGGTCGCACCGTGGATGGAAACGTGCAGATTAAGGGGCAGTGATATTATAATAAGATAATAATATATAATAATATAATAATAATATGTGACCCTGGAGCACAAAAGCAGTCATAAGTAACAGGTATATTTGTAGCAATAGTCAACAATACATTGTATGGGTCAAAATTATCATTTTTTTTTTAATGCAAAAAATCATTAGGATATTAAGTAAAGATCATGTTCCATGAAAGTATTTTGTAAATTTCCTACTGTAAATATATCAAAACTTAATTTTTTATTAGTAATATGCATTGCTAAGGACTTAATTTGGACAACATTAAAGGTGATTTTCTCAATATTTAGATTTTTTTGCTCCCTCAGATTCCAGATTTTCAAATAATTGTATCTCAGACAAATATTGTCCTATCATAACAAACCATACATCAATGAAAAGATTATTTATTCAGCTTTCAGATAATGTATAAATCCCAATTTTTAAAAATTAACCCTTATGACTGGTTTTGTGGTCCATGGTCACATATTATAATAAGATCCCCTTTCTATGTCACGGGGGAGCAAAATCTAATTTTTTTACAAGCTTGCAGAGAAAGGATTAATAATAATAAAAAAAAATTACTGCGTTGTTCTTTTTCACGTTTTCTGGGTTGGTAGAAAAATTATATGTCCCCTTTAAGGGAAATAATATTGTTCATATATGGTATAATATACTTTTATGATGCTTTTGTGTTGCTTATATGGTTGCTGGCGTTTTTGATATTGGCAGTCATTCACTTTCATTTGATGGAAAACAGCAGCTTAAACATTCAGCTAAATAACTTTGTGTTCCATGGAAGAAGATTTTGAACAACACGAGCGTGATTAAATGACAGAATTGTCATTTCTGGGTGAACAATCCCTTTAAGTGAACATCAGAAGTCTGTCTGACATCTTTAAGACACACGGAGGCCTTCAGAAATGACAAGGAGCTACAAAATTAATAAAAGCTAATTAACATTTAGGATAAGCTGTTCAGTTGTCACACTGTATGCTCATTTTATTGATAGCTAAGTGTTAATTAAACTAAGATGTTGCTTTTGTGTCCTCAAAAGACTTTCTCATATAGTTTCTCTCTATACCTTCCATTCTGTCCTTTCACATTTCTCTCTCTTATTCTCTGCTCCATGTATAAATGAATCCTGACTGGAGGGTTTGCATTAGCAGCACACAAATCTAAAGTATTGACATCCCATAATGTACCGAAGAGAAAAGAACAAGGATGAGTCATTCATTCGAAGGGTATTTCATGTGTGTCTCTGCTGCTCTGCTGGAATAATTACATCACATTCATCTGTCTTTATTCAAAGTGCGTATGGAGACCCTGAATCTCACACAGATTCACAATATGAGGATTTCTCTCTTCATAAAACAAGTTCATTCGAACTCCCAAAAGCATTCTGCGTTCGCTGGAAATGAAAACCTCAGGATGAATCAAATCAAAATCTCTTATAAAATACATTACAGCAACCAACAGAAGTCATTTTCATTGCATATAGGCAGAGCTGGGTAGTATACATGTAATCTGGATTATGTAATCAGATTCCAAAAATTAAGTACTTGTAATTAGAGTAAATTACATTTTAAAATACTTGTAATCAGACTGCAGTTACTTTTTATAGATTAATGATTACATATTTTTCACACAATAGCAATCAATTATTCACAATTTATTGATTCTCTATAATTCCTCTTTTTCATCTTTGAAAATTTCCTTTCTAAAATAGCCTGCTGCTTATATACACTCAGAAAGTCTTCAGTTTTGTGGACATTTACACAGAGATCAGTCATTAGTCAGGTGACTACACAGCATCTGACCAATGGATTTACAAAAAATCATTTGAGGTTTAAGAAGTGTTTCAATATTGCATCAACTACTGATGAACACATTCATTTTTATTTAAATGATCAATCAGTAGGTTATTTAACCATGTGTTATTATGTATAATTGAAAGGCTTTTGTCTTTCAAACTCATTATTTACATGTGATGCAGACATTCCCAGACTTTTTGTCATCTGAACATCTTTCACCTAATGTATTTACTTTAAAGGGGTGGTCAACAGCTATTTTCAAAGGCTTTATTGTGTTTATGGGGGCACTGTAACGTCTTCATGCTTCGTTTTTTAAAAGAAAATTGCATTATTTTTAATATATTTTAGCACTGTTTCCGTTGTCCTAAAAACGGTCTGTTGACTTCCTGGTTCTATGAAGCCCCTTCCTCAGAAATACACAATGGTCTCAGATTGGTCAGCTGGCCCAGTGTGTTGAGATCGTGTGCTCCCGGGTGGGGTTTATGTAAATGTTTGGGTTTGTAATGTCACAAACCAAGGAAGAAGCTCCTTGTAGTCCCTACCAACCGTTTGTTGTCAGCCTTAAAAAGCAAATTCTGTAAAAGAAAATATCTCCCTTTGCATGGAACTTTGCAGATGTTGTTTATGCTCAAATAGGAACATTACACATTAACTAAAGTTAAAAAAGTGAAATCATAATCAAGGACCCCTTTAAGCACCCATGAGATTTTAAAATATATAATTAATTATTAAGTATTATAATTGCATGTTCACAGTTCTCTGACATTGGTTGTATTTTTACATCATTATGGTACAAGATTACCCTATTTAAATGAATTTGATAAACGAGTTAGGACAAAATAATCTGAAAGTAATCAAAAAGTAGTCTGAAACCTAAAATGTTTAATGTAATGGATTACGTTAATGACTATCTTTTGCAATGTGTAATGCAGCTGTGCATATAGGCGAGTAATTTATATATATATTATTTAAAAACTATTAAAAAAATATATAAAACTACTATCCTTAGTCTTAATCTACTGAAAGAGTAAATTTTCCTGCTGAAGTATTACCTGTAACCTCTTACGGAGGTCAGATCTGTGAGAGTGATTCAGTCTGACGTGGATATAACGCTGTCTGCTTCCTGAACGAGCTGTTTTTAGCTGTTTTGACTTCACCACAGTAACAATAATGGACAAACTGTCCAAGGCCATACAGCAGTTTTCCTTTCGGTATGTTTGGGTTGATGTAGGTGGTTGACAAAATCAATGACCTAGACTAATACATACTATATTTTCTTACTACTGAGTATGTCAATTTTTTCAATGTTTAACCCTTGTGTGGTGTTCATATTTTTGTTATTCAGCGAATTTTGGGTTTTTAATTCAACACAATCAAAATTTATGTTAAAATACTCAACAGGTGTTTACTTCAACCCAATTACAAGCGATATAAACAGCATACATGGTTAATATTTGCCCTTTACCTTTGTTAGATCACATTTATGAATTAATTAGAAACACAAAACTCACACTTACACTCACACTCTCACAGACCTCTAGGTCGCCTCATTCCACTCTTCACACCCCCGGCCACACACACACACACACACACACACACAACATAACACATAACACATGACATAATAGCAGGCCCAGACAATAGGAGGACCGAGTGAAGGTACACAGGACCAACAATTTCCACTCTTCTATTACCCCCGGGTCCAGTGGACACAAACAACCTGTATGTAATATAAATGTGTAGCGAGGTGTACAGTGAGTGGTCATTGAAAATTTGTTCTGATATGTTCTTCACAGAAAATGCGCCAAGGACAATGAGTCTGAGTTTGAAAAAAATATTTGTATCAGTTTTCTTTTGATAAAAAGGAAAATGGGTCCCACAGACCCGAACACCATACAATGTTTGAGGAGGTCATTGGATGCCCATTTTCCACAAGTTGATATGATTCTTAGGGTCTTCATGAAAAATCAATAACATACTTTGGTTAAAATTTCTCAGTGGAAGTGGAAAACAACACCCTTTTTACCCTGT
>JALXFT010002888.1:0-28367 GCA_023376895.1 Aspiorhynchus laticeps | reverse complement strand
CTTTCACACGTAAAGCAAGCCTTAAGAAGCACATGTTAATTCATACTGGAATAAAGCCTTTCAGTTGCTCTCAGTGTGGAAACACTTTCACACGTAAAGCAAGCCTTAAAGATCACATGTTAATTCATACTGGAATAAAGCCTTTCAGCTGCTCTCAGTGTGGAAACACTTTCACATGTAAAGTAAACCTTAAGAAGCACATGTTAATTCATACTGGAATAAAGCCTTTCAGCTGCTCTCAGTGTGGAAAGAGTTTTGCAAAGAAGGGACGCCTTGAGATTCATTTGGTAACTCACTCTTCAGAAAAGCATTCAGCTGCTCTCAGTGTGGAAAGAGTTTCACACAGAAAGGACAACTTGGGAATGACATGTTAATTCATACTGGGAAAAAGCCTTTCAACTGCTCTCAGTGTGGATAGTTTACATTTATTCATTTAGCAGACACTTTTATCCAAAACGACTTGCAATTAGGGAATACAACAAGCAATTCATCTAAAAGGGTTACTTCACTCCAAAATGAAAATGTTGTCATTAATCACTTACCCCCATGTCGTTCCAAACCTGTTGAAGCTTTGTTCGTCTTTGCAACACAAAAGCCATTCCAGAAAATACACAGAAAATGTGTCCCGTGATTTGTCCCGGGATGGTCTGATTTTGGTTCATTCACACTGCCAGTGATTTTCCGGAATCTGTGCGTGCGTTCACACACAACCCTTCTTACTTTGGCTCTCAACGGAGGCGGTCGCATTTTTTCTTGCTCCCCGTCCTCACCCTTTTTTCCCTCCCTGCCTGCTCTCTTGTCTCGTATCGTGTAATACTTGAGAGACTCTCTCTGCATTGCTCCTCAAACCTCAAAACTGGAAAAATCATGGATTTGATCAACTGGTCTCTCAACGCAATTGACACCATCTTCTCGACGAGAAGCTCGGGTTCTGGGGAGCCTGACTGCCCTGATGGAACGTACCCCGCTAGCTATACGATGGACGCGTGGGACAGATGGCGTGTCGTGTGTTTAGCAGGTCTTTCCGTGGAGGACATCGAAGATATCTATCTATTCGGAACCATGATAACAGTTCTTCTGCTAATTGGATTATGCTTTGCCCTGGGATATCGAAGAATTAAGAAAACGGGAACAGCTGTTCAAAGCCTCACAAGGCTGCCCGTCATGATTGAAGCAGTGGGAAGAGCGGTCAGCATTGAGACTGAGACTATTAACCGCAATATGGATTCCATCACAGAAAAGCTTACGGCTTTGCAGGGAAAAATTGACGGAGACCAGAATGGACAATAAGTGTAGCCCTGAAAATTGGAATGCGGTTACTCGCCCTAAGACTAAACAAGCACAATCTTATCTTTTCCGGCTCCCCTCTACCAGCACTGGCCTTGACAAAAGGCAGCTGTTGGGCAATCATCCCTGAGAAGCACTGCAGGGAGACACTCTCTGCGTTCCTCCCCCATTCCTCAGACACCTGCTGATTACACATACACACGAATACACACATACTGATTACAAACTATTACACATTCAGACATATTGCCCAAACCCCCGATCCAACGCCTCCGCCGCTTTGATCCGCCAACCTGACAAGCGGGTCTGTGACTCGGCTGCTGGGTTGGCTGCTGGACCGGATGGCTGTTTTGTTGGAGCTGGATTACCTCCCCTGTTGCATAGTCGTGTGTCTATGGTGTATTATGTGCTTTTGTGCTGAGGTGTTTTTTTTTCTGTTCTCACACTGTACTCCCCCATGGAGTATAGTCTGGGGGTTTATTTTTTTTACATCTCTCTCTCCTATTGTTTATGCTGTAAATTTCTTAACAAACCCCTGCATTTCACTGCTGATTGTACTTGGTATGATTGTGTATGTGACAAATAAAACTACCCTTGAGACCCTTGACCCTTGAGATCCCGTAAAGACACGTGACATTTCATGTGACGTGTATAATGCTCCGTGCACCATTTCACTAAACTGGAGAATGATTTCAGCTTCAGCGCGGATAGTGAGGAGCTCCCTGATCGCTGCTTCATTCCAGTTTACACATTTTTCGTTGTGAACGTTGATTTGCCTTCAAAACAACTGGTAAAACAGTCGAACGATAAAGTGCATCATCACTACGTCACACCCTTTGCGGCATTGATCTGGCTTTTGTTCACACAGCACTCGTTCCGGGACTGAACCCGGCAATGTTACTAGGTCCCCAACCCGGGATCAATCCCGGAATTAATCCTGGGACGTGTTTGCGTTCTCACAGAAGCAGTGCATGGTGGACAAAGTACACAGATCAAGTACTTGAGTAAAAGTACAGATACGTATAATTAAATATTAATCCAGTAAAAGTAAAAGTACTGCTTTTTCAATTTTACTCGAGTGAAAGTACAAAAGTACGCAATTTTTTATGTACTTAAGTAAAAAAGTACTGATAGATAGATTTATTTTACAATTTTATATAGACTACTTTATTTAATTTTACATTAGCACATATTTTTATAATCCTACTGTTCAAAATACCTTGGATTTTCCCCAAATAACCACTATATGGAGTCAAGATATATATTTTGTTGTTGATTTGGACTACGTTGATGAGAGTGATGTAGTAATGTTCACTGTGAAGCTTACACTGCGATGTACCTGAGAGAAAACAGATTTGACCATCTAATTTTCACCAGTTAAAAAAAAGGATTTAAAACTTGTTTTGCAGAACGTCACAGTTAGATATGACATGAGAATAAGGCCTGAAGTTAGGAAGAACATTTTAAAGAAAATATAATTATATTTTCATAATGCTTTTTTTCTTCTCGAACCTTGTCTGTGGTGTAAAAACACTCCTGGCCAAATGCCCCAGAGGGCATCACTTCCCACTTTGATAATTACTGTAGTTATGTTCTGAACATCACATCCTTTCCTTTTACCTCAGATGTAATCTATCTAGGTGGTTGAATAAAAATATTTGGACTTTATATCTAAAAATTTCTTCAACTCAGCACCAGCAAGCTTGTTAGCTAGACAGTTAGCATCCGCTAACAATATTTACTTATTTTCAGTATGGTTATGAATAAACATTCATATCTGTCTAACTTACTCGGCTGGTTGATCCAAATAATATAAAAATGTATAGTGTTGATAAACAATATAAAAACAGACGTCACATTGGGCTAAATGCGTAGTATTTTAATAAAACTGCTAACATTACAGCTGCGGTGAATATGAACGTGCATGAGTTATTTTATTTAATCTGTTATTTTAATGTTTTTTTTTTTTTTTACCTAAAACATAGACAGTGACATTGATCTGTCTGCATTCAAGCATTTCAGAGGGCCTAAATAGATCACCCTTTACAGCAGATTTAGTTCACAAACAACTGACAGTTTTGACCTAAATATGATTTTCAGTTAACGTTACAATAATTAATCCTAAAATTCGACATTAGTAACTTACTTTTTGCAGCATCAGTTGCGCGCTCACGCTCACAAGGTCTCCCGATTCTTTACTTGTGAGTTCATTTCACTGAAGACTCGCGCTAAACGGATAATTTGAATCAGTGAGTTTTCGACTCGAGAACAGCTGCAATCGGATCATTCCAATTCGTGAATGAATCGTTTGTTGCGATTTGCGAACCGATTTAACAGGTTCATTGAAAAGAATCAGTTTGTTCATGAATCACACACCGTTTCTGCGTCTCGGAGCACGTGATGTATTATAAGGAGTAACGATATGTTTTATGAAATGTAGTGAAGTAAAAAGTACGATCTTATGCTTTGGAATTTAGTGAAGTAAAAGTAAAAGTTGCTCAAAATAAAACTACTCCAGTAAAGTACAGATTCTTGAAAAATTTACTTAAGTACAGTAACGAAGAAGTTTTACTTCGTTACTGACCACCTCTGCACAGAAGGCACTCCGGCAATTTTCTGGCAATTTTCCGGGACCAACTTTCAGTGTGAAAGGGGCTAAATTAAGATATTTGTGATGCATTCTGACAGCTCTCTGACCCTCCCATATACAGCAATGTAATTAACACGATCAATATCCAGAGACATAGCAAGGAGATCGGTAAAATAATCCGTGACATCAGGTGTTCAACCGTAATTTTACAAAGCTACGAGAATACTTTTTGTATGCAAAGAAAACAAAAATAATGACTTTATTCAACAATTTGTCTCCTCAGCATCATCCTAGTGCCATTTTGGAGAGTATCCACTGAACGCAAACAGCATATTCTGTTCTGTATCAGCCGCACCACCCAGATACGTTGTTTGTCATTTACGCTTTGATTTAAATGAAAACAACATATGTGTTTGTGTTCAGTGGATACTCTCCAAAATGGCACTAGGATGATGCTGAGTAGACAAATTGTTGAATAAAGTAGTTATTTTTGTTTTCTTTGCATACAAAAAGTATTCTCGTAGCTTCGTAAAATTACTGTTGAACCCCTGATGTCACATGGATTATTTTACCGATCTACTTGCCACGTTTCTGGACGTTGATCGTGTTAATTACGTTGCTGTCTATGGGAGGGTCAGAGAGCTGTCAGAATGCATCACAAATATCTTAATTTGTGCTCTGAAGATGAACGAAGATTTTACGGGTTCAGAACGACATGGGGGTAAGTGATTAATTAGAAAATTTAAATTTTGGAGTTGAGTAACCCTTTAAAGAGGCAAATAGATACAGGAAGTGCTGATAATACCAAGTTCAGGCATTGTTCAAATAAATACAAGCTAGACAAGGAAAAATTAAAAGGAAGTTTGTTTGTTTTTTCAGGATGAAGTCAAATACTAGGGTAGTCCCGATTCCAATACTAGTATCGGAAATTCCACCGATCCCACAAAAAATTCTGGCATCGGTATCGGCAAGTACTTGAACCCATGTACCGATCCGATACCATTTTCTTAAACAAGACCTATAGTTATGCGCCCTAGTGTTGCTTAATGCTGCAAATCGGAAATCGATTCTTCTTCGCTGCTCATAATGCAAACACTATTTTAACCACTATTTAGAGCAGCGACGAAGAAATACAAACGTGCTAGTAAATCACTCGCATATGCGACTAAATCTTCTCCCTGGGCGACTAAATGATGTCTAATATTAGCCACTGGCTAATAAATTCTTAGATTTTACTCGCCAGTGTGTGAGTTGGAGGCTATGTATAAGTTTAGCACAGATAAATTGCCACTCCGAACACTCTGACTGAGCACTTCAGAGTTTCTCTCTCCGTCAAGCGATCTGTGCTGTTTTTCAGATCATCTGAATGGATGTGCAGCGCACCTGTGTTTGACGTACCGTAAACTCTAGTATCAAGGCGCACGCCTCGCCGTCGCTTTGCTTTTTTCTCACACACAAAGAGAGAGAGAGTCTTACATGTAGTGCGTCAATTCTGCATGGTATGTAAACGATCTCCTTTGTTGTATTTTCTTGTCAAAATAACAGAGTTCCTTTGGATTTTTTCAGCTTTGAAGAACTGCCGGGTTCTCCGGTAGTAGGCGGAGCTAATGCGCAAACGACATTCTCATTGGCTGGCACTCACCTAACGTTTTGATTTCAGCGAATCAGTTCGAGTGAATGCACACAACGTGATTAATATTCATGATCCAGCAGTTGTTAATCCTTAGTGCCTTTTATATTGTTCTTAGTAGAATTCATAGTATGATTATTATCTTATCAGTATTATTGATAGTTTATTTCCCATTTTTTTACAGAAACACTGAATGACCAAAAAGGCACCACCACCAGTCCTAAGTTCAGTTAAAATGACTAATATGCATTCATACATGGTTACCAAGTTTCTAATTGCTAAAGTTTCTCATTAAAAAAAACTTGATTATCATAATATATTTATAATGCTAGACTGACTGATGTTAAGAGTGTACTTTTAGATATTTAAAAAGATGTGCCATTTTCCAAACATTATATTTGTTTACTCGCCAGACTATCTATCTATCTGACTATCTATCTATCTGGTGAAGCACACCATAAAATAATTGTATCAATTCATACAGGGCTAGTAGTACATACAGCTGTATAACCAGATACACACCCAGGTATCGGATCAGTACTCGGTATCGGCTGATACCCTGAGCCTAGGTATCGGAATCAGTATCGGGAAGGGAAAAGGGGTATCGGAACATCTCAATTAAATAGTGACGAAAGAGACGAGTTTTCAGCTGTCGCTTGAAAATTGTCAGGGATCCAGCATTCCGGATAGGGGTGGGAAGATCATTCCACCAGCCAGGAACGGTGAACGAGAATGTTCTGGAAAGTGATTTTGAGCCTGTCTGTGATGGTACTACGAGGCGTCGTTCACACGTAGATCCCAGGCTTCTGGAGGGAGATTCTCAAAAGTGAGTGGAAGTAGGAGGGTGCTGAGCCTATACGCAAGCATCGATGTCTTGAACTTAATGTGAGCCACAACCGGCAGCCAGTGCAGGGAGATAAAGAGAGGTGTAACATGGGCTCTTTTGGACTCGTTGAAGACCATTCGTGCTGCTGCATCATACTTTTATCTGTTCCTTTTGTTATTTAAAAACAAAAACTTTCAGTCCCTTTGATCAGTTCAGCATCAGAATTTTTTTCTCTCAAAATATGAAAAACTATGAAATATATTCAAGCTCTCTGAACAATTAGTTTCTTGTTATGTTTACATGTAACACAGTGCTCCACAAATATATGTGCTGTATGAATTCAAATGTGCGTATTCTTTTTCTGTGTACTGTAATACTGATTTTTCTCAGTAAACGTTGTTTATTTCATTACTGAGAGGAAAGCGCGCAATATATATTTACATATTCATCCAAACACCGCTCAGCGCTGTGTGTCTGCTTCTCTTGAATTGCATCTAGGAGGGCTAAACTACAGTCTTGCACTGCAGCGCCACACTGGTCAAACCGCAGTATTGCAGACTCTTACGTTAGGTCAATGAGATCAAACAACTACTCGACAACAAAAATATTTGTCGACGTTGTCGATAATGTCGACTAATCGTTGCAGCCCTGCACACAAGTGAGAGTAACTGTGTTTTTATTACTACTGCTGAGTCTGTTATTACAGATCGTTTGATATTTACTGAGTATTTATGTTTTAATCACAGCAGGGTCCATCTATGAAGGATATATTTCTAGTTTCTCACTGTAAAGATGCTTTGAATCAATCTGTACTGTACAATAAAGCTGATGAATCTGAGAAATGTCTGAATGATTTATGAATCATGAATATAATCGATTCCTCACGAGACAAAATATAACATTAATCACAGCATTCAATCAAATATAGTTATTATAACTACAGTAAAGACATTACATTATTACGAGATCTTCAGAGGAATATTTATTTTAAAATATTTTATATTTACTAGATATTTACTTTTTTCTTCTGAGTTTGAAAGTATTTTAATGACAATAGATTCATCAGAAAAAAATATATTTTTATTACTTAAACATGTAAAAATGTGTTAAAATATGTCAACTTTGCTGATTGATTTGAACAAGTGTAAATATATAATGCAAATATTACTTTAGCTGAAGTATTTGTGTCAATACTGGAGTCCTTTTATTGATTTAACTATTATTTGAATTATAGCAAACAAGTAAAGAAATGTTATAATTGCAATAATCATATTGTACTGTAAAATAAATACTCAGTATTTAGTAATAATAATAATATGAATTTTATTTTATTGTTTAAAGTATATCAAATTAATAAAGATTTGTTACAAATCTTTAATATGTAATATTTGTTACAAATGCAATCAACCCTAACCCTAATCCATAAAAAGTTATTATTGCAATAATCCTACTGTACTGTAAAATAAAAAGTGGGTATTTAGTAATAATAATAATAATAATGAGCAAAATATGAATTTTAGTTTATTATTTAAAGTATAAGAAATTCATAAAGACATTTTATAATTGCAATAAACCTATTGTACTGTAAAATAAAAATTTAATATTCAATAATAGTAATAACCAAAATAATAATTATTTAAATTATAATAAATCATTAAAGGAATGTTATGTTTGCAATAATCCTATTGTACTGTAATATTTGTATTATTATTAATAGTGATAACTAAATTATTAATTATTATTTAAATTACAACAAGTCAGTAAAGAAATATAACAACCCTGTTGTAATCTAAAATTATTATTATTAAATACTTTTTATTTTAGAGCACAACAGTAAAGTCACAATACTAATATTTATAGCTGTCTTAATTTCTTTGCTTGATTTATTTGATCAGAAACGCTTCTCTTTTTTTGTGGACAGATTAATAATCTCTTCTCATTATAAATGTGTTTACAGATGCACGTTATAAGTGACTCAAACTCTGTCTATGCGTGAAACAAGAACAGAAGAATGACTCTCATAGATCTTCTGTCAGAGAAATGTGCAATAATCTGCCGAAGGGCCTGACGGTGATGAATAAGGAGTTTTCTTCACTCTTTGACTCTGAACAGAATGGAGAAGCTACAGAAGGCAATCTCAATCACACAATAACACGTCCTCACCGCTGCTGCAATCACAGTCTCTGTGTTCCCCGTCACAGAGACACTGGCTACTTGAAAACATGAGCTAAATAAATCAAGTTCCCTTTCGAGGGAACTTCGAACTGCGTCCTCTAGGGGTCGCTATGGGGAACGCCGTCAGCGTGACCCGTGTCTGAAGCATACATACAAAAACACCACCTGTTGGCCGGCGACAGCCTATGACGTCACTACCGGCGCGAACCACAGTATAAAGGGGCGCCCGGAAAATTTGTCATCCTCTTCTTCGTCTTCAATGACTGTTTTGTTTGAAGCGTGCATTCTACTGGTAAGAACAATTTTCTACTCTTACTATGGCGAGTACTAGCAAGGCGTTTAAGAGATGTGTGCATCCGTGTCCTCGTTATTTGACACCTGATGACACGCGATCTTTGCGTCTTTTGTTTGGGCGAGGAGCACTCACACGATGTTCTCGAGGGAGCAATCTGCGTGCACTGTGAGTGTTTCTCTATGAGAAAGCTCCGCTCTCGTCTGTCTCTCTTTTCGAGGAAGGAGGGGCAGCCGTCTGCTTCCCGCGGTTCAAGACCCACTGTTGCAGAGGCACGGAGGGGAATGAGCTCGTGGGGCTCACAGGCGGAGCTGGCTGATGAGTTAGAGAGGAGGCTTTCCTTCTCGCGCTCGTCGGCCGCGAACGAGGGTGAGCTGCTGGATGATGATGATGCGATCTCGCTTACAACATCTGATCCAGCGGCTGGTGCTCTGCTAGGTTATGCCCAGGAAGAGCGGGAGATATCTGAGGGCGAAGAAGCTGAGGCTGAGCCCGCTCAATCCTCCTGCCCTGCGTATGACGAGTTATTGGAGGTTATGGAACACACCACGGTGAGGCTTGACTTGCCGTGGAAGCGGGCCAAAATGATGGCGCCTCGATGAGCGGAGCTTTCTGGCCATAGTCCCCCACCTCGAGCGAGCCTTCCATCTCTTCCAGATCTCCATGCGGAGGTTGAGAGGGAATGGAAAAAGACGTTTTCTGCTCGCATACACAGGTTACAGCATACCAGTTATGCTAACGTGGAGGGGATGCGTGAAAACGGCTATGAGAGGATGCCCCCTGTGGAAGAGACGCTGGCCAGCTATCTCTCCGTGGGCGAGACATCCTCTGGGGTCTGAGGTGATTTTGGGGCCCTTGAGAGGTTTTGACATATTTGTGCTTATTTCAGCTACTTATAACATACTAATGACCAACATGTATTTGTTTTTGTATTCAGCACAAACTTTGCTACAATATTATGTGACCAAGATGGATGTACATGTTTGTATTTTTTTAGAAAAAAAATATTATGCGTGGTTAGTAAGTTTTGGGAATTTATTTTTTAGCTGAAATAAGGCCATAAAACCCACACTAAATAGTCCTGAATAAGACTTTTGTGTAATCAGTCTTGTCGGCTAGAATATTTACTTCACAATTAAGTGAGAATCATTCTGCTTACTCATTTACAGAAAACAATATATTGATTCAAAATTTTTAAGACATGTTTTGTGATTGAAAGCCTGTATGCGAGGGAGTGACAATGTCCTTGAATATTAAGTGATTCTCACCTGAGACACAAAGGGCCCTCCCCTAAAGGCTGCTAATGGCCCATCAGTGTGACTGACTTTGAGGCAGGTAAGAGAGAATGTGAGGAGATTGAACAAATGTTTTTTTTTTATTATTTGTATTTTATTTACAACACCGTATAATCAAAACATACATAATGAAGGACAAAGACACATTATTGTGCACACTGATCTAACCACAGAGATGTGAACAGACTTTGAGTCATTCCTGCAACAGATTCTGTTCAACAAGTGACAAGTAAATCATGCCTGATATTTACGTGTGTTAGTTAAGTGTTTCTGCTACTTTCCATGGATTCAAGAAGAAAAAAACAACATAATCAGTGGTCAAGGAGCTTGTTTTACCATATAATATCAGTGTAGTTGGACATCTGATGTTGGTACAGAACTCTCAGAGGAAAACAGTTTGAAGAAAGTCATCAGGATTCATCTGTGGTGCAGGTATCTGATTCAATAAAATACAAGCAACCAAAAAAAAAAAAAAACATTTGTGAGCATGTTAATATCAGGAGCATCTTTTTATATATATGTTTTATAGACTCACGCATGCTTTGTACTATCGTAAACAAAAAAATACATTTTATATCTGAGAAACTAATTATTATTGTTTAGAAAAAACGAACTATGATTTTGTAGTCATATAGCCTAGTATGTATGGCTTTGTACTACAAAAGATGTACTTTGTACTATAAAAAAGGATATTTTATATCTGAGAAACTAATTATTATCGTTTAGCACGCTATTAAATCCATTTGTGAACATTAAACATTTTTCTAAACATTGTAGCATTCATCATGTTGTCGTTTGGGAAAAAAAATAAACGTGTTCAATTTTTAGTCACAATAACACGTTAATTAATGCAAAAAAAGAAACATTACTTACTCATCAGATCGCTCTTCTCTTCTGGATGAACTCTTGCTCTTATTTTGAGGCAAATCCAGCTTTTATTCAGCGTGTCTTCTTCCAGAAACGAACAGTAATGTTAGCGCGAGGAACGATCTGGCTTTGTTTATGTTGGGCGTCTCCCAGAGCACGCGGCACATGTGGTTATTTACATATGAACGCGAGGGGGCGGGATCGCATTAGAAATAATGAGTTAGACGGGACAGACTGAACATCGTGTTGGTTTCATACGGATTACTTCATCACAGAATGTTTGTTTTCGATAAGACTTACTTCATTTGAAAGTAGACACTTCCAGCTTTCTATAGATATAACTCCCATGTCCGTGTGTTGAGTTTTCGCTGAGTTACAGTTAATTTTAGTGACGTATTTTGAAGAGCAGCTCGCGGAGATGGAGAAGACAAAGAGAACATCCTATTTGTTTTCTTTTTTTTTCCAAAACCACAAAGTTTTGTTGTATTCGTGAGTGTACACAAAAAATAGACACTTCAAAGTTTCAATTGATGTATAACACTTATCTGTACGACCAAAATCGACTGAGTATTTTTAATGTCTTTTGCACTGGTCTTAAAAAAACGAGTTGGTATCGCCGGCGATACAGCCGTCCCCTTAGGGTTAATGCTCCCTCCTTGCCATCTAAGCCCCTTCAGGTAACATCTCACTTAAATGGAAAGGCATATGCAGCAGCAGGTCAGGCTGTCGCTTCGTTGCACACGATGGCGGTGCTTCAGGCTTACCAGGCTGATCTGCTGAAAGACTTAGATAAGGGTCAGGGCTTGTCACCTGATGAGGTGGCTGAGCTGCGCTGCACCATGGATTTGGCACTCCGTGCCACTAAGCAGGCCGCCACTGCTATGGGCAGGTCTATGGCGGCCATGGTGGTAACGGAGAGACATCTGTGGTACCCCTTTTCCACCAAGGCAGTTCCAGTGCTGGTTCGGAGCCAGAGCCTAGTTTCAAACCGGTTCTTTGTCTTTCGACACCCAAAGCACCAGCTCCGAACCAGCAAAAGCAGTTCATAAGTAGCACCAAAACATTGCTGGGCTAGAAGGAAGTTTTGCTTATCGTTCCAGGGGTCTCATCCCAACCGCTTACATCAGGGGCTGGGGGCGGGGTTACCGTGAACAACAAGACGAAAGAAACTGTGGACCGCCATATTTGAAATAGCAGCTAAACACGGAAACGTTGGATTCGCCGTGTTTGGATGCCGATGTAGATTCGCAAAGCCATGAACGTCAATAACAACACAACGTCCGCCATTGTTGATAGTTTGTTTAGGCTTGTTCGGGATGGATCGGCGCTACGCGGACCGTTGGGTGCGAGGCATCGGGGTGCTGCGGGAGAGACTGGAAAGCTGATGGCTCTTTATGCTTTTGGATCGCACTCGCGGTGCTTTAGTGTGTTGTGTGCCGATCGATCTGAGTGGCGCGATGCACCTCGAACAAGTCTGTTGTGTTTGGCGCTGCCGCGGCCGCGCTAGTGAAACGAAACATGAAACGTATTCAGTGACGTAAGTCCTGGCTCTGTATTGGCTCTCTAGCCTGTAGAAAAGCAACCGGTTCTTAAAGGGCTCGCCAGTCGAACCAACTAAGAATTGGCAGTAGCACTGGCTCTGAACTAGCACCTGGTTCCTGCTGGTGGAAAGGGGGTATGGGTGAACCTGGCAGATATCGGGAAGAAAGAGAGGGGTTTTCTGCTCGATGCTCCGGTTTTGCCTTCTGAGCTTTTCGGTACCTCCGTCGAGATGGTGGTTGAGAAGTTTAAGGAGGCGAAGGCGCGCTCAGCGGCCCTTAAATCCTTCATTCCTAGAAGGTCCAGGTCTGAGCCCGAACAACGCAGGGGTCCTGACCTATCTCCGTCTGAGGATCAGAGATGGGCACAGAGGGCTAGTGTCGCAGCCCGTGCCCCTTCCCCGCCTGCGGTTAGGGCTAGATGGAGGCGCGGGTCAAAGAGAGGTAGGCAAGACCTGAGGGAGGTGATCCAGACGAAGCGTTCGCAACGCTCTCGTCCGGACCAGGGTGAGTGAAACATCTACTCCTTTCCCTCAGGGGGGGCACTGCATCGGCCCTCATCTTCCCCTCTCTAATTCCCCTGCAACCACGGGTTACTCCACCTGACCGGGGTTAGGTGGGAACCTAGAATCTGCGATTGAAACACATTGCAGTCTCTATGCTGGACTTATGATGTTTTGGTTAAGTTCTATGTTTCATAGAAACTACCTTACTGATGGTCCGGACTCGTCTCTTCGGACTTCGCCTCCGGGACTTGTCTCATGCGCAGGAACCATGGATGTGTGAGTACGATCCAGTTCTACGGTGTGTAAACATTCTTTGCAGTATTTCTGGGAAACCTGTCGGTTTTTGTGTTTACCTGTTTCTTTCGACTCAGTGCAGTGATGACCTCACTCGTCGATACCAGATCCAGGCTGGGATGAGACCCCTGGATCGTGTGGCCCAGTCGTAGGTCTCTGTGGAGCCTCCTTAGTCAGCAGGTCCCCAGCACTGCAATTCCAGGACCTGGGGGTCTTTTTAAAATATCATTCTGGACAGGGGACACCGCCTTTTGAGGAAGGTGCATGGCTATCTGAGGATATCTATATACTAGCTCAGGAACTGCTCCCCTCTCGGGGGTTTTAAGTAGCATCTCCCTGAGCTCTTGCCTAGAGTGTTCCCCTGTTAGGATTGTGGCTACTGGAGGGCTACTGAGGTTTCAGGTAGTGGCTAGCATTGCTTCCCTCACCATAGAGGGTCACCTATGAGCATGCCGCTCCCTTCTGAGTGTCTGGGTTCCCTCTCGTTTGAGAGTTGAGTTCCCCGATCTCCGGAGCTGTCACAGCAGCCTCATGCTCTCCTGGTTGGTCGAGCCAGCATTGCTCCCCTCACCATAGAGGGTCACCTATGAGCATGCCGCTCCCTTCTGAGCGATTGAGTTCCCTCTCATGCTGAGAGTTAAGTTCTCCGCTCCCCAGAGCTCTGACAGCATATGGTAAGTGTGCACGCTAAGTCTCTGTGCACTTTTCTAAAACCCACGTTGTGGTAAGATCGCACATAAAGTGTTTTGCGTTCTTTCCTAAAAATCCTGTACGGTAGGAGTTACGCGCTGCGGCTTCGTGCTCTTCCTTTGAGTTGGTCAGGCCCCAGTTTTCACCTTGGGCCCCACTCTACCTATGTATAGAGCATAAAGCCCCTCATCATAGAGGGTCGTTTATGATCACACTGCTCCCTGCCGAGCGCTGTGATTCAGCGTCCTCAGGTAGGTTGCTCTCCTTGTCGGTCGAGATAGCATCGCTCCCCTCACCATAGAGGGTCACCTATGAGCAACGCTATTCCCTTCCGAGCACTGTGACTCCGCTCTCCAGAGCTGTCAGTCAGCAGCTTCAGGTTGTTAGGCCTCTTTAGGCCTCCCTGTTAAGTTGCTCACTTTGCGGCTCCCTAGAACAGTTTAAATCCATGTTATGGTAAGTGCACAATCTAAGTCTCTGGGCACTTTCTAAAAATCCACGTTGTGGTAAGATCGCACATCAAGTGTTTTGCGTTCTTTCTAAAATCCTGTACGGTAAAGGTTACACGCTGCGGCTTCGTGCCTTTTCTTTGAGTTGGTCAGGCCCCAGTTTCGCCTTGAGCCCCACTCTACCTATTTTTCCCAATGCTTTGGGCTTAAAAGACAAATTAGATCACGAGAACTGTGATTCAGCGACCTCAGGTTGCTAGGCCTCTCTCTGCCTCCTTGTTACATTGCTCTCCTTGTCGGTCGAGCTAGCATTGCTCCCCTCACCATAGAGGGTCACATATAGCATGCCACTCCCTTCTGAAGCGTCTGAGTTCCCTCTCATGCTGAGAGTTAGGTTCTCCGCTCCCCAGAGCTCGGGTGATACTGACTTGAACAGGGTGTTGCTACCAAGGGTCTGTTGAGACATTTCCCTCATTTTAGCTCATGCAGAGCAAGCGGTAGCCCCTGGGTGACAGGCCAGGACCTAGCTACTATCCTAGGCGCTTGGCCGTATCCCCTTAAAGGAATCTTTCTTATGATTCTAAGCCTTCGAGCTCTACCCTGGGTCCGGGATTCCCGGCCCTTAACAGGTAAGTTTCAGGGTATGCAGCTAAGGTTTTTAGCCGTAGGGGATAATGTCACTGACAGACGTCTAACCGTCCCAGGGGCAACTCCCTTAGCCGTGTAGAGTTGGTACTTAGTGCTCACCTCTTGTGCCTGGCTTGCACTCCCCTCAGCATGGTGGCGTGGGTATTCTGTTCCTCATAGCGACCCCTAGAGGACGCAGTTCGAAGTTCCCTCGAAAGGGAACGTCTCAGGTTACGTATGTAACCATGGTTCCCTGAGAGTAGGGAACGAGACACTGCGTCCTCTAGGCGCGGTGCCATGCTTCGGACGCAAGCTTCAGACGAAGAAGTGGATGACGTATTTTCCCGGCGCCCCTTTATACTGTGGTTCGCACCGGTAGTGACGTCATAGGCTGTCGCCGGCCAACAGGTGGTGTTTTTGTATGTATGCTTCTGGGTCACGCTGACGGCGTTCCCCATAGCGACCCCTAGAGGACGTAGTGTCTCGTTCTCTACTCTCAGGGAACCATGGTTACATACGTAACCTGAGACGTTCTCTAGCTGTGATCTGCTCATCTGCTGTTTGCTCTGGAAAATCTGTGGAGCTTCGTTTCTCAGCAGCCTTTTCCAGCAGATCCTTTCTTCTGTAGCAACAAAACATGATTTAAGTTCACCAACTTTTGCTCTTGTTTTAAAGAGGGACTGTAATGAAGAATATTTGAGGTGATTAATAAACAAGCATAATTTAAAGACGTCCATCTGATTTCAACTGTGTGGATAAACTAAAGTTTTCATCGTATCCTCTTTTATGTTGCACAGATGAAAGAAAGTCATACAGGTTTGAAATGACATCAAGTTGAGTAGATGATGGCTGAACTCTCATTTTTGTCTGAACCACTAATATCTCTAGTCATAGTTGATTAGGTTTTACTAATTATTTTCCATTTATTTTCTGAAAGATTTTCAGAAGAATGTTTTAGCCTAACATAACAAAATTCAAAATCATTCATTTGACAATAAATGTGTGATGCTCGAATGTGCAAATTATTAAAGATCATTTCAGGGTGTTCAGTTCATGCCTTGATGTTCAGACTAAACACAGATCATACTGACTATGATTATTATTATCATACTCATTCTATGATTATTTATCAGCCGGGACTGGCTTCCTGTCATATGACAGAGGGTTTGAGCCCAGTGCAACTAAATAAACAGAAAAAGATGAACACTTCTAATGTCATGTGTGATAAAACAAAAATCATTCATGTTTATTACAGTGAACTTCCTCTTAAAGCAAAACATTGCTCAAGGCTCAATGTTGGAGGCCTGTTGTTTGATATGATGGAATAAAATTGACAAACGGCATTCATTTTTGACACGTGGTTTAACGGCTCAATGTGTATTTAGAGCTGATGCAATCCATTAAAAACAGTTTACCTTTGATGAGGGAGAGATTTCGCAATAAAAGGTGCTTTACAAATAAGAAAATCTCCCTAATGTGTTCAGGTGTGCGCTAGTAAACTGAAGCAACGACACTATAAACTATAACATGCAGGAGAAGAGCCATTCAGTCCAACTATTAAGAGTTCTTGACTTATTAAACTGAGCAGATTCTGATAACCAAACAAGTTTGTGATCCAGTATCTTGACTATATTTGACGTAGGCCTTTTGAATGGCGTTTAGCAGCTTTGATCATCTTTATGGCATGATGAAGGGGAAATCTGCAGGTTAGTAACAACACCAACTGCTGGTCAACAATGTTATAACAACACAAACAGCAGCACTATAGTTGAGCGATGTTGAAAGTCAAAGTTTAGTCCCTATTTATGCACTCTTGAGAAACTGAATGAACCCAGGTGAGCAATAACTCTCTCTGAACACAACATAATTCACTTTATATTTACTAATCCACAACGCACTACTGTAAAAAGATTGCATATAACTAGATAAAAAATGTTCGTCAAGACAAACTTTAGGTTGAGAAAGCCTAGCCTGAAAGTTTAAAGCTGTTGTAAAAGCCTGAAATTTGAACATTTAGATAGATTAGATAGATGATAACATGTTTCTAGCATGATTAGCCTGTTACTAGCATATTGCTGGCATGATTAGCAAGTGACTAGCATGTTTGCTAGCATTATTAGCAAGTTACTAGCAAGCTGCTAGCATGTTCCTAACATGATTAGCATACTACTAGCATGTTGTTAGTATGTTTCTAGCATGATTAGCATATCGCTAGGATAGATAGATAGATAGATAGATAGATAGATTAGAAATATTAGATAGATGAGTTTGCATGAGTTTGAATGGATTAGAAATAGTACACAGAAGGGAAGCTTGATTGAGTCTAATGTGCTTCAGTGCGTTTAGATTTGAATGTTGTCAATAAACCAACCCCTCGTCCTCGTGGAAGACCCCGGCGTCATTTGCCTTCTCACTTCAGGAGCCACTCGCAGGGAGGGGGCTCTGTAACGAATCCGGTCTCTGTGGTTCCCCCTGATCGTCACCAGAGTTCGCCATCACCTGAGGATTGACTTTTCTCCCCGAACACCATTTCCCATCACCCCGTACCTGACTTTGATTGCTAGTTCACCTGATGCTCGTTTATGGGGCTACTTAAGCCTCTGTCTCACACACACTCATCGCGGAGTCTTGTTTTGCCCCGGCTGACATTTCTGAGCGTTATCACTTTCTCTATTGGATTACTGTGTTTGACCCTGGATTTTTTTCTCTCGTTTTGGCTTGTTTGCTGCCTGCCTTTTGACCCTCTTGCCTTGTTACTCTGCCCTTGTCTCATCTCTGATAACCCTGTTACCACTTACTGACCATTGCCTGTACGACTGTGTTTACTTTTATTAAAAGCTGCAAATGGATCCTCACTCTGTTGACTCACTGCTTCACAGCTGAAACTGAATTTGTTTCATAATTAACTTTGCAACATTTCCCCGTTTATTAAAATGTGAAATTGCTTTGAAACAATCTGTACTAAACAAAGTGCTATATGTAAGTAAATGTGACAAAATAAATAAATGTGAAATAAGTAAATAACTTCTTAAGGGAAGTACTAAAAATAAGATCTTGAGACAAAATAAGAGTAATTCACACCAATCATTATGTTCAAAGTTTGTGGATCCTTCTTGAACAAAAATGTTTGAATATTTTCTGAAACTTGATCTAAACTGACCAGGATGACTGCCTTCATAACTAATGAATTTTGCAACATTCACACTGTTTTTGAACTAAATTGAATTAATGCTGAATTAAATTAAATTAAATAATGACACTATTGTCTTCAGAGCTGATTTACAGCTGAAATTACTTGTTTCAAGCAGCTTTGAAACAATCTGTATTGTGTAAAGTGCTATATAAATAAATGTGACTTAATAAATATGAAAAATAAATAAATAAATTATAAAAAGATTTATACACAAAATAAGAAAAATTCACACTGATCATACAGTTAATAGGTTTACAACCCCATGTTGAGTTCTTGAACACTAATGAATGTTTGAATATTCATTTAAACTTGTTCACATAACTAATGAACTTTGCAACATTCACATTGTTATTGAACTGAACTGAATCAACACTGAACTAAATTAAGCTGAATAATGACACTGTTGTCTGTTTAGAGCTGCTTTACAGCTAAATGTGTTTCATAAACGAAGAACACTGCAGCTTTACTGGTATTTTCTTGTGTATTACTGTCAATACTGCTATAGAAATAAATGTGACTTGACTTGAATGTCTGCACCTTATAGTCTGAGTCAATGAAACAACATGGATGTCAAAATCATCCAGTCACTGTTGGAAGGGGTTCAAATATGCAGAAGATGCTGACAAACCAAAGAATGAGCTAAACCCAGAAGACTTTTCGTTAACACTTTACAATACAGTGCCACTAAAATGCATTAATTCATGCTTAACAAATGCACAGATAATAATGAGCTAATGTATAACTCATCAAGAACTAAACCATTCATTAACAATTACTACATCAGCAACAAATTAACCTTCTATATGTTTCATAGATTAATTAATCAATACATTTTATTAGTAAAATGTGTCAATGTATTAATTACCTAATAACTTATTTTATTATCTAATGAAGTAAATTCATATGTTAATTACCACATTGGGTCGAAGCCATGCCTTTAAACTTCCAGTTGTCTGCTTTAATTAATCATTAGCTAATGATTTGCATGGGTATCATTATGGTGTGACTTTACGTGTTTAACTGCTGCTTTTGTCTAATAAAATGTAGTTTCTGTTTAAATATTGGACCACAAAGACAGGATTTTTTTACTATACCACAGCAGCAGAGAAATGCAGTTAAACTTAAGGTGGCCAACATCTTATTCATGTCTCTGTTTAATGCTGAAAGAGTGGAAAAAAGAGAAGACTAAACACTACACATGCCATTAAGGATTCAGAAAACCAAAATAAATGGATGCCTACTTTGTACTGAATATTATTGACCACAGAAGTGATAAACACTTACTCTTTGAGCCTGTGTGACGAAGAAATATCCCTCAGCTGTTCACAGCAGAGTAAATGTGTGTGCATTTCAACAGATGAGTATCATAGCAGGACTAAACTAACATTTATCTCTTCATATTTCAGAGTTTTGTCCTTTACTGATGCTGTCATTTCAGATCAACTTTCCAGAGAGGAGTCTCTCATTATTATTAATAATGTGCATGTAATTAAAATTATAACATATTTAGATGAGATTAGCATGAACAAGATGTTGCATGATCTGTAGAATCTTCTAAAAGTAATAAAAAAAAGGAAATATAAAAGCAAATTGAATGAGTCTAGGCAATCAGCATATAGGCTGATGATGAATAAATATAAATGAAATGTAAATCTAATTCATTAAATAACTTCATGAATTAAAACAATTATTAAACAATAATAAACATTCATAATAAAATACCTTTTAACAAATACACCATTACTGGTCATTAAAAAATATTCAGCATAATATAACTTTGATCAACAGACATTGTGTTTGAATAAATAAATCTTACAAATGCTCAGATAAAAGCCAAAAACAAAATTTCTAAAAACATTTTTAAAAGGACGAATTAAGTTAAAGTCATTTAAAGGCTTTTTTTCTCTTTGGAATGCCATGCTTTAATAAAATATACATGGGTCAATTTTGATTTTACATTCACTTATAATATTTATAACAAAAACAAATTTCAAGATTGTAGTTTGTTCAAATATTTTTGTATCTTTATTACATACAGAATATCATAAATTAAAAAAAAAGTGCATAGAAAAATATAACAGATTTAGAAATTCTTGTATGCAACTAGATACATAAAGATTCACTCTTTTGAATGTTTCCTTAAATACTTGTGCACTGATGATCAGATCATTTTCACATGTTTAAAGGGGTCATATGATGTGATTTCAAGTGTTCTTTCTCTTTGGAGAGTTACAAGCTGATTGTGCATAGATAAGATCCCTGAAGTTGCAAAGACTAAAGTCTCAAAACCCAAAGAGATATTCTTTATCAAAGTTAAGACTCATCCACGCCCCCCTAAAACGGCTCATTTAAACACGCCCCCACATGTCTACATCACGATGTGGGAATATTTGCAAAACACCGCCCAAACGTATATGCAAAGAAAGAAGGCTGAGCTATCATTCTCACTGTAGTATTGTTGCTGCCGCCGGCGCCGTGTCCTGGAGATGCTGTGTTTCATTGTGAAAGAGAAAGTACTTTGTTTGGGCTTCCAAAAGAGGACACAACTATAAATCAGTGGTTGAGTTGTATTTACAACACTGTTCCAGAGCAGTACAACTCAAATATTAGAGTGTGTGTAGCGCATTTTACGGAGGACTGTTTCCTGGACCTGGAAGAGTAGCCTACAATGCTGGCTGCACAAAGGCTGTTTCTATAAAGTGCGGCAATTCCAACTTTGCAAGGACAGTCCAGCGCTTCTGACTCTCAGTCTGTAAGTATGTTTCGATATTTAAAGAATTTGCCACTGACTATTCAAAGGTAAGTTTTGAGCAGTGTAGAGTAGTACTTGTTGTTTGTCGTTTCTCCGAACACAAATGCAGACATGGTAATGTTTACATGGCGCGATACAACGTGACGCATAAAAAGACAGTATAAGTCATTATAATCAGTAATTATGTCCCCACTGGATGCAACAAATGCCTCGTTTATAGTGGGTTTTATTGTTTCCTTAGTCTCTTCGCGCCGGGACACGGCATCACAATACGGTGAGGGGCGTAACATTTCCGTCACACGCTTGAGGTATTCAGCCAATCACAACACACTGGATAGCTGGCCAATCAGAGCATGCCTCGCTTCTCAGAACGACGAGCTTTGTAAAAATCGACACGTTTCAGAAAGGCAGGGCATAGAGGAGCAACAATAATGTACAGTATGTGGAAAATAATGTGTTTTTTGAACCTTAAACCGCATAAACATTGCATTATGCCAAATACACAAAATAATGTTATTTTTAGCAACGCCATATGACCCCTTTAACACGTGTGAAGGGGTGGTGGCTAGCACATATTTGATTTGACTGGACTTAATATCATTATCATTAGTTTCCCAATTTGGAAACGTGGTTATAAATTAGGCTATATTTGTGAGCTTTGAATAAACTGTTTAGAAATTTGACATTCAAACCGACCGCAGCCAATCAGCAAACAAAAAAAGCTTTCATATTATTTTTTTTCTAAACAAGAAAAAGCATATCATGTTTTATTGTGTGTCTAAATGCTTGCTATTGTTTTGACTGTAAGTTCGGCAGCTGCGCTAAGCGAACACTGAAGAGCTGTTGCTAAGGAAATGATACACCGTCTAGTCTAGAAGCGGCAGTATTGGTGTAAACTGGGTGTGCCTACAAAAAACAAGTGATGCAAATAAAGAATAGTTGGAAAGAGAAGAGAGGGATGATGTTATTAACTCTCTCCTAGCGTTAGGGGGATTGAAAAGGGCCATCAGTAAATCAGGACTTACTGCAAAAATCAAATCTGCTATACCATGTTGGACCATATGTCAGGTATAGCATTAGAGCTCATTTTACATTTATATAACATGATTTGGCAGGAAGGGAAACTACCAGGAATTTGGGGAAAAAAAAGCAGTTATAGTACCATTAGGAAAACAGGAAAATAATCCAATCCGTATAACTATAGACCAAAAGCACTGACATCCCACATGTGTAAAATAATGGAGCGTATGATCACAGAAAGATTAACATATTATCTGGAAACAAGGAATCTCAGATCAAAATATCAAAGTGAATTTAGAAAAGGTCGGGGATCAATGGATCCTTAGAATCAGAGGTGAGGAAGGTACAAGTGAATAAAGAGGTTTGATGTGGGAAAAGCCTATGATTTACTGTGGAAAGAGGGATTATTAATTAAAATGAAAAGACTAGGAATATCAGGAAAAATGTTCAGATGGGTGAAGGAATTTTTGTATGGATGCTCAATAGAGGCGAGAATGGGAAAAACATGTTCAGCAAGCTTTTTTGGTGGATAATGCAACACCACAAGGAAGCGTTATAAGTCCTTTTTTGTATTTTAATAACGATGGATGATGTTATAATAATATTGGGCAATATTATTATATTTCGGAAACAAACAAAGATTATAGGGAAATATAATATATAGGCAAACAAAGATTTATACATTATAGGGATATCATAATAATGGAAAGTGTGAATCTTGTGGAGAGGAAGAAACAGTGGACCATGTTTTATTGCATTGTTATTGAATACATATAGCAATATAGATCTTTACTCCACACTCCAGATCAAGTGGGAAAGCTGTTTGCCAATAAAAACAAAAGACGACGAAGCAGTATACACTGTCCATCCCTACGAGTTTTATTTTTCCTCAAAACTTTGGGTTCAACGAACAAAACCTTGCTGTTTCAGCTTGAAATAAGTAGTTTAAGAAGTGGAGCATATAACGCTATTCAGGTGAGTTCAGATATTATTAGTTCTGTCTCGATGTTATTTTCTGTAACTGTTAGTGTAGTGCAGATGACATCGGTCTGTGTCCAAAACTAAAATTAAACTAAAAGCATATGAAGGAGATAAAACACAGTTTATGCTGTTTAAACATCACATAAGAAAGAGAAACCTGTGATTTTGAAAGTGAAAGTTTACTGGTTCACAGATGAAGAAAGTAAATATGGAGTAAAAGTATATTTACATCGTCTATCACATTTACATTTACATTTAATCATTTAGCAGACGCTTTTATCCAAAGCGATGTACAAATGAGGAGAACAATAGAAGCAATCAGACCATCGAGAGAGCAACAGTATACAAGTGCCATGACAAGTCTCAGTTAGTCTAGCACAGTACACGTAGCTAGGATTTTTTTTTCTTCTTTTATTAAATAGAATAGGTAATCGTTAGTATTAGTTAGTCAGGTGCTGGCGAAAAAAGATGTGTCTTTAGATGTTTTTTGAAAATGGCTAAAGACTCAGCTGTTCGAATTGAGATCGGGAGGTCATTCCACCAGCTGGGCACAGTCCAGGAAAAGGTCCGTGAGAGTGATTTGGTACCTCTTTGGGATGGCACCACAAGGCGTTGTTCACTTGCATAACGCAAGCTTCTGGAGGGCGCATGAGTTTGAACTAGCAAGTTTAGGTATATTGGTGCAGTGCCAGTTGTGGTCTTGTAGGCAATCATCAGTACCTTGAATTTGATGCGAGTGGCTATTGGTAGCCAGTGTAACCTGATGAAGAGAGGGGTAATGTGAGCTTTTTTCGGCTCATTAAAGACCACTCTGGCTGCTGCATTCTGGATCAGTTGCAGAGGCTTGATAGTACATGCGGGGAGGCCCGCCAAGAGAGCATTACAATAGTCCAGTCTGGAGAGAACAAGAGCTTGGACAAGGAGTTGTGCGGCTTGCTCTGACAGGAAGGGCCTAATCTTCCTAATGTTGTATAAGGCAAATCTGCAGGACCGGGCCGTTGTAGCAATATGGTCTGTGAAGCTTAACTGATCATCGATCACAACTCCAAGGTTCCTGGCTGTCCTGGAAGGAGTTATGGTTGACGAACCCAGCTGTATAGAGAAGTTGTGGTGAAGTGATGGGTTGGCTGAGAACACGAGCAGTTCTGTCTTAGCAAGATTGAGCTGAAGGTGATGGTCCATCATCCAGCTAGAAATGTCACTCAGACAGGCTGCAATGCGAGCAGTTACCGTTGGATCATCTGGTTGGAATGAGAAGTAGAGTTGAGTGTCATCAGCATAGCAGTGGTAGGAAAAGCCATGCTTCTGAATAACCGATCCTAATGACGACATGTAGATGGAGAAGAGAAGTGGTCCAAGCACTGAGCCTTGAGGAACTCCAGTAGCAAGAAGTTGTGACTTTGAAACCTCACCCCTCTAAGGCACCCTGAAGGACCTATCTGAGAGGTAAGACTCGAACCACAGGAGGGCGGTTCCTGAGATGCCCATCTTTCTGAGGATGGACATGAGGATCTGGTGGTTAACTGTGTCAAAGGCAGCAGATAGATCCAGCAAGATGAGTACAGAGGATTTGGAAGCTGCTCTTGCCAGTCTCAGGGCCTCTGTAACCGAGAGTAGGGCACTCTCAGTTGAGTGGCCACTTCTGAAGCCAGATCACTTCTGGTTGTTGTCCAGAATGTTGTTCTGTGCAAGAAACAGAGAGAGAGTTGGTTGAACACAACTCACTCAAGTGACTTTGCAATGAATGGAAGAAGGGATACCAGTCTATCAAACTGTATTCAGTAGCATCAAACCTTAAATGGGATATAATGCACCATATTTATCTTTTCAAGAGTAAAAATGATACTGTGGTAGACTTTACAAAACTAAAAGAGAAAAACAAAGATATGGCAGAAATAGGTCTTCACATGACAAGCGACAAAACACCCCAGATTGCAAGAACGTTTGGGCCAAATGTGGCTGATAGCTGTCACATTTAAAACTTTCCCCATATATGTTTTGCCATAGCTTTAGAATTGGAGGGAATTTTCTTTTGAATGACAATATGTTTTGAGGTATATGGTCCACATGACAGCACACAAATGAGAGCCATATATGGCATGTGTAAACTTATGGTTAACATTTGGCTTTTATTTGGAAAAACACACTGTTATAGTCATGTGTAGTAGTCCACATCTCAGCCCATTCAACAATGCTATTGGTTGCTTTGTGTCTTCCCTTATTCCTATTGGTGGATTACTGAAATTTTGAAAATGTATCCGTTATTTCCCACTCTGCATCCTCTTTCAACCACTGTAAAAAAGATGATGATGGAAAAGCTCCCTATTTACAACAAAAGCCTTTTCCCTGCAGACACATATTATTCAGGTAAGTGCAGTTTTGGTGTTTTAAATGTTTTCTAGGGGTGTAATGGTACACTTATTCGTACAGAAAATTGTACCGAACAAATACAGTGTCATTTTAACCACTGCACGTGTGGAACTTAATCCGTTTCAGTACATATATGAATAAATCCTCACTATAGGCTATACATTACATCCTGTAAATTGCAAGGTTTATGTTTTGTTCTTTTCGATAAGAAACAAAGTCTCATCTTTGTGATTTTAATATCCATGTTGATAATGAAAAAGATGCATTAGGATCAGCATTCATAGACATTCTGAACTCTATCTGGGTTTGACAACACGTATCAGGACCTACTCATTGTCGAAATCATATTTTAGATTTAATACCGTCACATGGAATTGCTGTTAATGGTGTTGAAATTCTGCAACAATGCGATGATATATCAGATCATTATCTAGTAAACTCCATATAGCTAAAGCTGTAAATTCAACTCCTTCTTACATATGGTAGAACCATCACTTCTACCTGTTATGGAGCTGACGAGACGTGAGACAGGCGGATCCATTTGCAAGGCTTTATTATTATACATGGTCAATACAGGCAGGGTCGGGCAGTAGCAAACAGGTATGGCAGGGGCAAGACACAAGAATAATCCAAGGGCAAGCGAGGGTCGGCGATCGGCGTACAATATCCAGAGGGCTAGGCAAAGAGAATAAACTAAGAACACGGGCAGGAATCAGAACACAGGAATTCAAACTAGGTAAACTGGGAAACGCGTTGACTGTAGCTAGGCTAAACAATACTCGGCAGTGAGTGGCAGAAAGTCCAGAGTTTATATAGTGTGTGTGTGTGTGAGATTGGGTGATGGTGATTGTGAGATTGTTTTCAGGTGTGTGCGTGATCAGTGCAGACAGCTGTGTTAGTGCAGTGGATGATGGGAATTGTAGTCCTTGAGTGATCTGTGACTAACTGTGTGATGGGTGAGTGACCTCTAGAGGTGAATGAAGAGAAGTTCATGGCTTGGATTTGTGACATAGCCCCCCCCCCCCCCCCCCCCCCAAGGAGCGGCTTCCAGACGCTCCTAAACAGTCCTAGGTGGGCGGTGGAGCGGAGGCGGAACAGGGGGAGGGACGGAGGGCCAGGTCCATGTGGAAGCCAGGGCGGAGAGGATGGAACTGGAACCCACCAGGGTGGAGCAGGCAGATCTGGAGCCCACCAGGGCGGAGCAAATGGACCCGGAGCCCACCAGGTCGGAGCAGACAGAACTGGAGCTCCCCAGGGCGGAGCTGACGGACCTGGAGCCCACCAGGGCAGAGTGGACGGGACTGGAGCCCCCCAGGGCGGAGCAGGCAGGACTGGAGCCCCCCAGGGCGGAGCGGACGGACCTGGAGCCCACCAGGGCGGAGCGGACGGGACTGGAGCCCCCCAGGGCGGAGCAGATTGGGCAGGTAACCCTGACAGGACCTGGAAGCAGAGGAGAATAAGGACAAACAACACAGGGAGAGCAGAGACAGACAACACTGGGAGAACAGAGACAGACAACACAGGGAGAGCCTTCACGATCTCAGGGGCCGTGCCAGGGCAGGACAGGAAATCCCAGACGGCCTCCGTAGCCATGACAGGGCCGGACAGGGAATCACCGACGGCCTCCTTAGCTGTGTCAGGACAGGGCGCGAGTTCATAGCCCGCCTTCCTAGCTGTGACAGGACAGGGTGAGAGTTCATAGACGGCCTCCATAGCCGTGACAGGACAGGATGAGAGCTCACAGACGGCCTTCATAGTCGTGACAGGACAGGGCGAGAGTTCACAGACGGCCTCCATGGCCGGGACAGGACAGGGTGAGAGTTCATAGACGGCCTCCATAGCCATGACAGGACAGGACGAGAGCTCACAGACGGCCTTCTTAGCCGTGACAGGACAGGGCGAGAGTTCACAGACGGCCTCCATGGCCGGGACAGGACAGGGTGAGAGTTCATAGACGGCCTCCATAGCCGTGACAGGACAGGATGAGAGCTCACAGACGGCCTTCTTAGCCGTGACAGGACAGGGTGAGAGCTCACAGACGGCCTCCATAGCCGTGACAGGACAGGGCGAGAGTTTACAGGAGGATACCACCGACACCTCTGGAGGTTCTGCAGCTAACGCCGCCACCTCTGGAGGTTCTACGGTGGTAACCTGACCGGGTGAGAGTATATTGCTGGGCGCCACCACCTTGCCAGGGGCTGAGGCTCGCACCACCGCTTGGGGAGGTTCTGCAGCAGATGCCTTCCCCTGGGGCAGTACAGTGGTGGTGTATGTGGCCCAAATGCAACATAGTGCGATCCCTATCATGGGAAGCGCCTCAGACAGGGAAATCAGTTCAGAAACAGGAGGACCGAAGTGAGTGGATTTGGGGATACCAGCAGTGCGTACAGACACCAGCTGTGCATCCCTCACGCTGGATATCAACCGGAGAACTTGAAGGACTGACCTTGAGTCTCTGGGTGGGATAGGTGCTGGCTGAGGAGCTGAGACGTGAAGAGGTTCTGGCTGAGGAGCTGAGACGTGAAGAGGCTCTGGCTGAGAAGCTGAGACGTGAAGGGGTTCTGGTTGAGGAGCGGAGACGTGAAGAGGCTGTGACGTGGCGTGACTCTGGCTGGTCAGCTGTGACGTGGCGTGACTCTGGCTGGTCAGCTGTGACGTGGCGTGACTCTGGCTGGTCAGCTGTGACGTGGCGTGACTCGTGACGATCAACTGTGGCTTGGCTTGACTCACGGAGATCACAGGTGGCTTGGCTTGACAAGTGATGATCAACTGTGGCTTGGCTTGACTCACGGAGATCACTGGTGGCTTGGCTTGACTTGTGACGATCAACTGTGCTTTGGTTGGACTTGTGACGATCAACTGTGGCTTGGCTTGACTTGTGATGATCAACTGTGCTTTGGCTTGACTTGTGACGATCAACTGTGGCTTGGCTTGACTCACGGAGATCACTGGTGGCTTGGCTTGACTTGTGACGATCAACTGTGC
>JALXFT010002887.1:0-28802 GCA_023376895.1 Aspiorhynchus laticeps | reverse complement strand
TTTTAGACCAGTTTCACATGAAACATGATTTCTCGACTGCCACAAATACTGCCTAAACAAAATACTAATTTTGTGCACTTTTTATGTACCAATATTTTAAATTGGCCTTTGAATATGCATGGCAAAAAAAGCCTTACCTTGCCAAAACACTGACAGAACCCATTGATCTAATGGCATTGCTGAGCGCTCCAAATCCAAATTAAAACTTTGCATGCAACAATCAGAGGCAGCAATTGACAGCGCTCTGATCCAATGGCATACATACAGGCGTCGTCAGAATGACAGTACTCTAGCCCAATGATGTTGGGGGATCCAGTGGGGGTGGCAATCGTATTTCAGGGTGTCCTTGCCACTCTTTATCACAACCCTGTTAAAATGTAGTGGCAGTATGTGCGCTCATTGGCGCCCCCTTCAGCTGGTGGCGCCCTAGGCAACCGCCTAGCTTGCCTATGCCTAGAAACGGTACTGGGTTTATGGACTGAACTATTTGACTTTAATATATTTAATCACTATATAATTAAACATGTTCAAAGTATCACATTCATTAAAAAACTATTTACTGATTTTTTTTTAAAATCTCTCTCTCTCTCTCTATATATATATATATTATTGTTAAGAGGAAGTTTGGTTAGAGGTGCAAACATATCTACATAACAGAAAATGTAACTACAATACATTATAATATATTAATATATTAACTCTCTCCACTAATTTCACCTTTTCCCACACCCCTCGCACGATTGGGAGGGGTGGAGGCACTGGTCTCCTTATTTCAAATGAATGGAAATTTGATCTTCTACCATCTCCTACAGGCAACAGTTCATTTGAATCTCATGCAATTACTATTACTCACCCTGCTAAAATCCACGTTGTAGTTGTGTATCGTCCCCCAGGTCAACTGGGTGACTTCTTGGAGGAGTTGGATGTGTTACTCTCAAACTTTCCTGAAGATGGTACTCCTCTGGTACTGCTCGGTGACTTCAACATCCACCTAGAAAAACCCCAGGCTACTGACTTCAACACTCTTCTCACTTCATTTGACCTCAAACGAGTGTCTACTACGGCTACTCACAAATCAGGTAACCGACTGGACCTCATCTACACGCGCTACTGCTCCACTGACAACACATTAGTAACTCCGCTGCACACCTCAGACCACTTCCTCATCACTTCTAAACTCACACTAACTCCTGACATAGCACACGCTCCTTCGCAGGTCACCTTTCGACGTAACCTACGCTCGCTCTCTCCCTCTCGCCTATCCTCAATGGTTTCATCCGCACTACCTTCACCCTCTCAGTTTTCAGCACTCGACACAAACAGTGCTACTGACGCTCTTTGCTTCACTCTAACATCTTGCTTAGACAACTTTTGCCCCCTTTCATCCAGATCAGCACGCGCTACCCCCTCTGCCCCTTGGTTGTCCGATGTTCTCCGTGAACATCGTGTTAAACTAAGGGCTGCAGAGAGGAAATGGCACAAATCCAAAAACTCTACCGACCTTAGTGTGTATCAGTCACACCTCTCTTCCTTCTCTGCAAATGTCTCCACTGCTAAAATGACATACTACCACAACAAAATTAACAACTGTTCCGACTCTCGCGCACTCTTCAAAACGTTCTCTTCTCTTCTCTGTCCACCTCCCCCTCCTCCTTCATCAACTCTTACAGCTGATGACTTTGCAACTTTCTTCACAAATAAAACAAAAACCATCAGTGACCAATTCCTCACACCGCAAACTAATAAGAACTTCACTACGACAAATACACAATCTCTCACCTCCTTTTCTCCTCTCTCGGAGACGGAGGTTTCCAAACTCATCCTTTCCAATCATCCCACTACTTGTCCGCTAGATCCTATCCCCACTCACCTCCTTCAAGCCATTTCTTCTTCGGTCGTACCTGCTCTTACTCACATTATCAACACCTCGCTTAACACTGGTACATTTCCCACAGCATTTAAGCAGGCTCGGTTAAGCCCACTGCTTAAAAACCTGCTCTAAATCCAGCACTTTTAGAAAACTACAGACCGGTATCCCTTCTTCCATTCATTGCAAAGTCACTTGAGCGAGTTGTGTTCAACCAACTCTCTCTGTTTCTTGCACAGAACAACATTCTGGACAACAACCAATCTGGCTTCAGAAGTGGACACTCAACTGAGACTGCCCTACTCTCGGTTACAGAGGCCCTGAGACTGGCAAGAGCAGCTTCCAAATCCTCTGTACTCATCTTGCTGGATCTGTCTGCTGCCTTTGACACAGTTAACCACCAGATCCTCATGTCCATCCTCAGAAAGATGGGCATCTCAGGAACCGCCCTCCTGTGGTTCGAGTCTTACCTCTCAGATAGGTCCTTCAGGGTGTCTTGGAGGGGTGAGGTTTCAAAGTCACAACTTCTTGCTACTGGAGTTCCTCAAGGCTCAGTGCTTGGACCACTTCTCTTCTCCATCTACATGTCGTCATTAGGATCGGTTATTCAGAAGCATGGCTTTTCCTACCACTGCTATGCTGATGACACTCAACTCTACTTCTCATTCCAACCAGATGATCCGACGGTAACTGATCGCATTGCAGCCTGTCTGAGTGACATTTCTAGCTGGATGATGGACCATCACCTTCAGCTCAATCTTGCTAAGACAGAACTGCTCGTGTTCTCTGCCAACCCATCACTTCACCACAACTTCTCTATACAGCTGGGTTCATCAACCATAACTCCTTCCAGGACTGCCAGGAACCTTGGAGTTGTGATCGATGATCAGTTAAGCTTCACAGACCATATTGCTACAACGGCCCGGTCCTGCAGATTTGCCTTATACAACATTAGGAAGATTAGGCCCTTCCTGCAAGAGCAAGCTGCACAACTCCTTGTCCAAGCTCTTGTTCTCTCCAGACTGGACTATTGTAATGCTCTCTTGGCTGGCCTTCCCGCATGTACTATCAAGCCTCTGCAACTGATCCAGAATGCAGCAGCCAGAGTGGTCTTTAATGAGCCAAAAAAAGCTCACGTTACCCCTCTCTTCATCAGGTTACACTGGCTACCAATAGCCGCTCGCATCAAATTCAAGGTACTGATGTTTGCCTACAAGACCACAACTGCCACTGCACCAATATACCTAAACTCGCCGGTTCAAACTTATGTGCCCTCCAGAAGCTTGCGTTCTGCAAGTGAACGACGTCTTGTGGTGCCATCCCAAAGAGGTACCAAATCACTCTCACGGACCTTTTCCTGGACTGTGCCCAGCTGGTGGAATGACCTCCCGATCTCAATTCGAACAGCTGAGTCTTTAGCCATTTTCAAAAAACATCTAAAGACACATCTTTTTCGCCAGCACCTGACTAACTAATACTAACTTACCTATTCTATTTAAAAAAAAAAAAAAAAAAAAAAAAAAATCCTAGCTATGTGTACTGTGCGAGACTAACTGAGACTTGTCATGACACTTGTATACTGTTGCTCTCTCGATGGTCTGATTGCTTCTATTGTTCTCCTCATTTGTACGTCGCTTTGGATAAAAGCGTCTGCTAAATGATTAAATGTAAATGTAAATGTAAATGTATTAATATAACATACATACTATTTTTTATGTTGTCAATATGTCCAACATTTTAACTTTATTCATACATATACAAATTTTATGCACAAACTATGAATATTAATATGATCAGGTTGAAATAAAATGAGCAATAAAGGCTAAGGATCTTCTTTGCATTTTTTTCTTGCCATCTATAACCTGCAGCATCTCCATCTTTTCTGCTCTTAATGAGTGGATATGAGATAGCACAGATGTGCCATAATATGTAACCATGAAAAGTGAGAAAACCCAAGAGACTTACTTATTACCAGATCTAGTCCACAGGGACATCCAGCTCAGCTGTCACTCACCAACTAAAAGGCAGCTCTGAAGGCTAGGTTACATGTAAACAGAGTTTCAATACTCAATCCTGGAGTATGTTTAGTGAAAATGATGCATTTATAGGCACATATGAGCCTGTATGTGAAGGGTGAAAGTGATAAAGAGACAGGAACAGATATAAGTGATTTAGCGGGTGAGTGTGAGTGTGAGTGTGAGTGCGAGTGTGCGTGTGTGTTGTGATTGAGCTGTGCTGGCACCACAGGGTCTGCTCTATGTTTAATGCCAGTGTCGCACTGTGGTTGGCTCTTGTGTCTTATAGATCTGTGTGCCTAAGCAGGAGGAAGCTGTCAATCACAGAGTCAACACAGAAATGCTAAAGGCTTTTAAGCGTCACAAGCAGGAGTGCGAGAGAGACAGTAGTCGATCCTTCTCTTCTTCTCTGCTGAGGCTCAAATGGTAGAAGAAGGGAGAATGGGAAAGAAAAAAAATAAGAGAAGGAGATGATATAAGGCTCAGAAGCCGACAGACAGGAACTGAGAGTGCCACAAGCTGTTGGAAAGATGCCTCAAAAAATTACAGGAAGCTGCAGGACCAAACAAGACAAACATCTCTTTCAACAAAACAATCTTATTGGGTATGATCTAATCACCTGAAAGTGCCCTACAAATTGGACTGCACATGGTATTTGGCCATCTTAAGTGATTGTGACAAATTGTAGGAAGCAAATATGTTCAGCCCGAAGCGTGTGTGTGCACCTTGTAATATAACAATATAATATAATATAATATAATATACAGCCATATCTCACGAGTGTGTAAATACATAAGTAACAACAACGGAGTGTCTTTAAAATCCCTCTTTTGTGCAGAACTACTTCCTTCTGCCATGGATTCAAATCTCAGTTTGACACCATGTTTGTTTACACCACCACGCCCAAACAGCTAAAGTATGTCTACACTGGACACGACAAAGTGACCATTGCAAATCATTTGAACTTTGTGTCAGTACGTCATCAATAGAACGCGGCATCAGCATTTTGTTGCGTCGCATTTGTGTCCGGTGTAGACACGGTGTAACAGCTGAGCCCAAGCCTTCCTTACTAATTCGAAAACATCACTTTAGAACTAGTAATGAAAGAATGTTGAGTTGCTTCATTAAAAGCTTATTTGTGACCCTGGACCACAAAACCAGTCATAAGTAACACGGGTATATTTGTAGCAATAGCCAAATATACACTGTATGGGTCAAAATGATAAATTTTTCTTTTATGCCAAAAATCATTAGGATATTAAGTAAAGATCATGTTCCATGAATATATTTTGTCAATTTCCTGCCATAAATATCAAAACTTAATGTGCATTGCCAAGAACTTCATTTGGACGCAATTTCAATTCTCTGTATGTATGTACAGTACATGTGGCAGAATTGACAATAAAGCAGACTTTGACTTTGACTTTGACTTAAAGGCGATTTTCTCAATATTTAGATTTTTTGCACCCTCAGATTCCAGATTTTTTAAATGTTATATCTCGGCCAAATGTTGTCCTATCCTAACAAACATCAGTGGAAAGCTTATTTATTCAGCTTTCAGATGATGTATAAATCTCAGTTTTGAAAAATTGACCCTTATGACTGGTTTTGTGGTCCAGGGTCACATTTGTATTAAAAGCAGTGTATTGTGTGGAGTAAAGTATTATGAGGGATAGATGAACTGAGCGAGTGTGATTACCTGCATCTGATGCAGCATTAATTCTTCAGCTCAGTCTCATATTCACAATAAATATTACTTTGAATGTCCGCTGAGGAAAACTATATCTTTGTCGTAATCAGTGTTGGGCACGTTACTTTAAAAAAGTAATTAGTTATAGTTACTAGTTACTTCTCACAAATAGTAACTGAGTTAGTAACTGAGTTACATCATTATAAAAGTAACTAATTACCAGGGAAAGTAACTATTGCGTTACTTTAAAAAAAAAAAAAAAATCAAATATGTCAAATAACTTGGATGCCCCCAATATTAAATATGTTGAATGAAATGGACACTAAATAGGATAAATTATTATTATAAAACATTGCTTGAATCTACACTATTTTATTGTTTCTGTGGGACAATGTGAGAGACACCTATCAAATTCAATATATTATTGTAAATATTATCAACCCTCTATGGACACCTTGGCAATAGAATTGCCATTGGCTAGTAATTTTTTTTAGTTTACTCACCAGACTAATATTAATTATTTTATATTATATACAGTATATATATATATATTGTGACGAGTCGGCTGCCTCCCCCTAATTATCAGCATCTCCCCGTCCCTTAATCGCCGCCCTTCACCAGGCTCCCGACGGGAGTGGGTATGTGAGAGAGGAGGGGCGCTGAAACAGCCAGGTCTGGCGGCGTGTGATGAGGCACACGCCTGAAGTGAATGGAGCCTCATCACCGACGCTGTTATATGCCGAGTGCGCCTCTCCTCTGGAGACCGGTCTCTTCCCCGTGCATGCATGCTGGTGTCCTCGTGGGTCCAGGAAGGGAGCGTTGAGGGAGCAACTGCCACACCCGTTACACGGCTGATGGGCCAGGATGCCGGGACACTATTTTATTATTTCTGTTCAATAAAAGCCTCTCCGAGGCCTGACGCCACGCCCACTGTGTCTGTCGTTTGCTCCTCCCGCCACAGTGGTGGAGAATGCGGGCAAGGCGGAGCTTAGACAGCGCAGTTGGGCAACACCGATGACGTCATCCCCTCTCGCTCACAAAAGTTCGTGGAAATCCGCACTGGGACGGAGAAACCGCGGAAACGGCCTCCCAGCCACCAAATGGGTAAGTGACGTTCCTTTTATTGTCATTTACCCTGTGGTTGGTTGAGGCTGTCGACTAAAACCCGGTTTCTCTGTACCGGTTCCGGCGCGGTGCAAGAGGGAGAGTTGCCCGGAGAGGAATCCCTGACCCGCCCACTCCGACCGCTGGAGCCTGGTTGAGGAAGGTAGCACTCCTGTGTGGGCGGCGGCCGGATGACGGGGATGTCGCTTGGGGGGGGTGGTGTGACGAGTCGGCTGCCTCCCCCTAATTATCAGCATCTCCCCATCCCTTAATCGCCGCCCTTCACCAGGCTCCCTAAGGGAGTGGGTGTGTGAGAGAGGAGGGGCGCTGAAACAGCCAGGTCTGGCGGCGTGTGATGAGGCACACCTGAAGTGAATGGAGCCTCATCACCGCCGCTGTTATATGCCGGTTGCGCCTCTCCTCTGGAGACCGGTCTCTTCCCCGTGCATGCACGCTGGTGTCCTCGTGGGTCCAGGAAGGGAGCGTTGAGGGAGCAACTGCCGCACCCGTTACACAGCTGATGGGCCAGGATGCCGGGCCGTATAATCCCCGGAGGTAACGTGGGCCGAAGGAGGATGAAGCCGCTTCAAGAAGCCGCCACCCCTCGCGCTCCGGACCCGAGAGGGGAGCATGTGCGGCCACCGGACTCCGCCCCTTACCTGGACCCTTCCTTCCAGAACACTGCCCCTCCTTCACAACCCGCGCAGCACGACGAGGACACTAGATCCCCTGTTTATTTTGGACACTTCATCCCCTTTGGACACTATTTTATTATTTCTGTTCAATAAAAGCCTCTCCGAGGCCTGACGCCACGCCCACTGTGTCTGTCGTTTGCTCCTCCCGCCACAATATATATATATATATATATATATATATAAAGCTTATGTTTGTAAAATGGCAGTTTCTTTAAAAATATCTGACACTTAGCATCAGTCAGTCAAGCATTATATTATGATAATTTAGCATTATATGATGATAGAACTTTAGTAATTAGGATAACCATGTATGAATGTATTTGTCATGTTGACTGAACTTAGGACTGGTGGTGGTGCTTAAGATATTGTTTGTCATTTAGTGTCTCTATAAAAAAGGGGGGGGGGGGGACTAAAAATAATACTGATAAGATAACAAAACTAATACGAATTCTACTACTAATAGCAATATAAAACGCACTAAGGATTAATAGCTGCTGGGTTCATGCATATTATTCACGTTGTATGCGTTCGCTCGAATTGATTCGCTCAAATCAAAACAGGGATGATAATAGGTGAGCGCCGGCCAATGAGATTGTCATTTGCGCATTAGTTCCGCCCACTAACAGGGAACCCGCAGTTCTTAAAAACTGAAGAATTCCAAAGGAACTCCGTTATTTTGACAGGAAAACACAACAAAGAATATCGTTTACATGTAGCGCGTCAATTCTGCATGTTATGAAAGACTCTCTTGCTCTGTATCTTTCTTTGCGCGCGTGTGTGTGTGTGAGAGAGAGAGACAAAGCTACGGCGAGTCGTGCGCTTCACACTAGAGTTTACGGTACGTCAAATACAGCTACTGCGCATCCTTTCAGATGAACTGAAAAATAAAATGATAGTAATATTATAATATATTATAGTAACGCCGCATTTTATTGTCAGTAACAGTAACGGCGTTATAACGGGAGAAACAGTAATTCGTTTGATTACTCGTTACTGAAAACAATAACGCCGTTAGTAATGCCGTTTATTTATAACGCCGTTATTTCCATCACTGGTCGTAATTATCCTTTCATCTGTTAAGGGTGATTTCCTATGACAGTGGTGCTTAGTGCATTTGTTGGCTGTGTCTTACAAGCTGTTGTTCTAAGTAAAAATTACTTCCTTGTTTACAACAGCGTTTCAGTCTCTTTCAATATAAAAGTCTATTGTCGCCATCTAATGGCGGAAGAATGTAACTAAAATCACCATCACGAACACACACTAGTAGTATTTAGCGTTGAAAATACACAACAAAATAAGTTGATCCACTTATGACAGCCTCTGAACTTGGTCAGTACTAATCTTATATACAGGCACTGGACTAAAAATAGCCTACATTCAATCAGTCATCACCCCCAAAATTAATTCAACTGGTTATCTTGTTAATGCTTTAACTTAATTACAACAATAAAATAAAATGTCATCATGATCAAGAACATGAACAACATCACATTAGACCACAGAAATTCCAAAATGACATTTTCTTTACATTTAACTTCCAGTGCATTCATCTTTGCCATGTTACATTCATTTAGTTGACTAATGCTATACGCTGTATTAACAAAAATATTGATGGCATTAATAAAAACAGTTACACTGACAAACTACGCGATATCACGTTCATAATTGAATGTGATTCATCTGCGATTATGAATGCGATATTTTTTTAGCTTGTCAGTGATCTACAGTCGGCTCTGTGTATTAATGCTCCATCTGAAAGCATGTGATGGAGATCACAGAACCGGCTTTACTGACGAGATGCGCATGACAATCACATGCAATTTATCGTGCAGCCCTAATTTTTGTTTGTTTGTTGATCACAAAGTACAAAGTAGATGAGGAAAAACTAGGATGCCGGGTGTATTCAAAGTGCCGCCATTACTGTCTACAGTGTGTGGAATGGTGCGCTGTGATTGGTTGAGCGGATTTATCTCATTCTGCATTGAAGGGAGACTGGCGTTTGTTGCGGTTTGGAAAAAAAGGGAGAATACATGACAGAATAACATGGCAGGTATTGCATTTTGCAATATGCTATTGCAACATTACTATTCAATAACGACCAGATACAATACTGATTTTGGCAGAAACTCGTTTTTTTTATTTAAATGGCGTTTATCGCGTTTTGGAACCAAACTCTTCATGTATAAATATATATATAATAGGGGTGTAACGATACGCGTATTCGTATTGAACCGTTCGGTACGAGGCTTTCGGTTCGGTGCGCATTACAAACCGAACGATTTGTTGGACTAATCCCATTACATTTGGAAAATAAAAGAGCTTAAAGTGTGTGAAATATCAGTGCCACTGCGCTCAACAACGCAGCCCAAACGACGTAACAGGCAACGTGCTGTTTGCCCCGTGATAACCTCCCCTTGCTGGGGAGAATCTTCACTTCAACTGAATTCCTAAAATATTTAATTATAACTGCAATACGCTGTTATACAGCAGTGAATTATATTATTTTATATGGAGCACAAACGTCCGTCTGTGTAACAAACTATGTGCATATTTACAGACGAACTACACTGTTCATATGCCCAGACAGTCAACAGTGATAGGTTTTTGGAAATGCTGTTTTGTACTCGTTCATTCACAAGTCTGCTGCGGTTCGGTTCTTTGAATGCGCTGCTAACTCTGCCGGTGGAAAAAGACTGCGTCGGGAAGGTGAAACCTCGCGCTCGCGGGGCGAAACCGGTGACATTATTCTACTGAATGAAAGCTTAAGGTTTATCCAAAATGTGCTAGTTGCTATGCGCTTTGTCTTACAAAAGAGTTGGCAAACACTGCAACACTGGTTCATGCGCCCGCGTGCGTGCGTGCGTGTGTGTGTATGTGCCACACACGGAGGTCTGAGTGATACAAGTGCGCTTGAAATACTAAGTCGAGGCCGGTCCGGATTTAATTCCCTCCCGGTCCGGAGTCCGGAATTTGAGAAGCGCTGGGCTATACCGTTATCAGCATGTTGAAGTATATTCGTCTCTCTTTGTCTCTGAGAGAATAAGCGGCGTCAGATGCCGAAAGCTCCGTCATTACTCCATCATTCCGTTTTTACTTTCACTTTCTGCTTATAGTGAATTGACTGCGATTAAGACGTTCACCGGCATAAATCTTGCACAAAGTTTGCACGTGTGTAAACCCTGGTGCAAACGCGTGCTTGTTTGATATCCATTGGCTCGCCTTCATGGTTTAAAACAATTGCCCCCCCCCCCCGTATCGAAAACATACCGAACCGTGACACCACTGTGTCTTATCGAACCGAACCATGAATTTTGTGAACCATTACACCCCTAATATAATATATATATATATATATATATATATATATATATATATATATATATATTTAATTATTTAGCAAGCAAGCAATCAAGCAAGCAATAGGCTACATTCACCCAGAGTTGACTGTGTGTGTTGTTGCAGAGCATTCAAAATGAACACATTTTGACCCTGTTTATCAGATTGCAATGTTATTGATATGAGAAAGTCGGTTTAAAGTAATGATCGTAAATATCGTAAAAAAAAGATTGTAAAAAAAAAGAGACCAACTGCCTCGTGTCAACAAGCTGTAACATGTCTGAGGTGAATCTTAGAATCTTAGGAAATGGAGAAGGTGAGAGCAGGATATATTTAGAAGGAACGCTGTCTCGGACCACAGGGCTGTTAGTTCTGCCTTTCACAGGGGAGTGAATTCTAATCAAACCAAACAGCTTGTCATCACACACTCATCATAATCTAATTAAGTGCAATCTAAATAATGATGACATTAGCCTTCTGATTGCACGGGTATAAATGCTCAGAGAAGCATCAGTCTCATGCGTCATGGTGCTCCGCCATCATCTGTCTTGATTTGGAGTGACTGGCCATGAATTTTTTTTTTTTTTAATTAACCAGCAAAACCGCCTTTGCACAAAGGGGTTTTCTTTACCTATCTTAAGTTTTAAGAAATGCTACAAAAATCAATTTTCACTCAGAAATTACTAGTAAATTTCACAAACAGTTACAAAGAAATGGCAAGTAACACATTGAATTAAATGTGAAATTTTGAAGCTGAAAAACTGAAATAGTATTTTCTTGTAAAATGTATTCCAATAATTCAATCGTTTTATTTACATCTTCGAAAAATATCTATCTATCTGCCTATCTATCTGCCTATCTATCTATCTATCTATCCATCCATCCATCCATCCATCCATCCATCCATCCATCCATCCATCCATCCATGTATCTATGTATCTATATATCTGTAAGATTTTTTTATGTTTTGAAAGAAGTCTCTACAGTAAAAACAGTAGTATTGCAAAATATTATTAAAATGAGTATATATTATGTTATAATATATTATTATTAGTGCTGTCAATCGATTACATTTTTTTTTACTAATTAATCGCACATTTTTCTGAAATTAATCGCGATTAATCCCACCTAACATTAAAGTTTTTAAAAATACTTTTCCATTGCAATAATTTCACATTCAATCTTCAAATTAATGTATAAGCAAGATATTTTTAATATGTGTTTAATGGCATATTTTTTTATGACTGAAGGCCAGTATCACTGATACCAAGTAATAATGATTTCCCTATAAAAAACATCCCCTAATATTTAACCATTGACTATAGCCATTAAACATTACATTATAATTAAGAGCTATCAATTTGAACATTTATTAGACTTTAAAAATAACTTCTAATTTAAGTGAACTTAAAACAATCTTCACATAAACCCATTATAATAAATGTTATATTTAACTACCTGTGCCCCTCAGCAGAAATATACAGAAATTGAATAAAGTTATCAAACACTAAATTCTAAACTAAATACAGCAAAATACTTACAGCTATATAAATGTTATTGATTTACTCTTTTTTTCTTTTATTCTTGATGAATATTTATTATTTATTCATCACTGCAGCTGGTTGTTAGGTTGTTTTGGCTGCTATTTCTTTAAGAGCTGCCGCTGCTGAACGTGACGTGGATCTGACACGCATCCTGTTTTCTCTCAAATCTCTTTACCTTTTCTGACCCATTTCAGTTCGGACCCATTTCAGTCTCTACTAATGAGCTGACGAGTTTAATCGGGTGTGTTAGATGAGGGAGACAGTGCTGGGATGCTCCAGGACAGTTTGGAAAACCATTTCAGAGACATGTTCTTAATGTAACTCATATCTAACATATTACATGCACGCACAGTTTTAAGGCAGCTTTAATCACCTTTTTGGTAACTTCATGCCTTATCTGACCACGACATTGCATGTACGTAGTTTATTTCGCGCTTTGATATGAATTGATACAAGCTATAGCGCGCGGCGGTTTCCGTGCTTGTTTGACTCGCGCCTGCCGCTGAAGTGAAGCTGGAGCGTGCGTCTGAAACGTCTCCAGATTGATGTGATCGTAAAGACGATCTGCAACGGAATAAATGCACTTCTTGTCAAGAATAAACAGACAGAAACAACAGTTATGAGTGGGGTGGCCAACCCTAGGCTCCGCCCCTGCGTTAACGGCGTTAAATAATTTTAATGCGTTAAACTGAAAAAATTAATCGCCTGCGTTAACGTGCTAATTTTGACAGCACTAATTATTATATATTATCAAAACTGCTTTTTATTTTAATATATTTTAAAATTTAAATTTCAGCATCATTACTCCAATTTTCAGTGTCACATTATCATTATATATCATTCTAATATTGTCACGGTGCACACAGCAGGGAGAAACGAGGAACACGAGACAAGGATAAACTTCAAATTAACAGTCTTTAATGTAGACGAGGCAAGACAAGGCAGGGCAGACACACAGGAACACCGGGGAGTAACGAGTAGACCAGACGAAAATCACTAAACCGACAGAAACTTAAATACACAAGTTAATAACAAAAACACACCTGGACACGAATTAACTAATGATCACACTTAACAAGGACAGGAAACTAACCAAATATGGACACAAGAGGGCGGGAAACACATGACACACACGAAACAGGACTGACAAATATGCTGATTTAGTCGAATATTTTTTTGGGCTAATACAATTTACAATAATATATATTATTCTATATTCATTTACTCACCCTCAAGTAGTTCCAAACCTGTATGAATTTCTTTGTTCTGCCGAACACTAAGGAATATATTTTGAAGAAAGTTTGTAACCAGGCTGTTTTGGGGCACCATTGACTTCTATAGTAGGACAAAAAAAAAATACTATGGGAGTCAATGGTGCCCCAGAACTGCTTTGTTTCCCACATTCTTCAGAATATCTTCCTTTGTGTTCAGCAGAACAATGACATTCATGCAGGTTTGGAACTACTTGAGGGTGAGTAAATGATGACAGAATTTTCATTTTTGGGTGAACTATCCCTTTAAGTGCTACATAATACTATTTAATTCTGAATTCAATCAGCTTTCCAACATGTCATGTCAGTCTTTCCCTACCTCCATATTACATTACGTTATGAACAGATGGTAAAATATCAAATGGTGGTGAATAAATTACCATATAGGCCTACATGTGCCATTGTATTTACATGATCACCATAGCATTTCAAAGAAGAAAAGATTAAGGGAGCAGAAAGTATAATACTATTACCATGTTCAAAAAAACTACCATGGTAGCTTTTTGTTGGTGAAAGCTTGTTATCTGAGTGCCTGCTCATGGTCTGAGAAATGAGGGTGGGTTCTGATGCTTTTGTGGCTCTTTGAAGTCCTTTGAAGAACCTCATCTGTCAAGTGAATGGATTCTTTGCACTCTCCACAGCACCAATAACTCGCTAACAAGCCTGCTAATGTCAACTAGAGCTGCTCTTAATCCACAAAATCACTGAATTTGTTTTGATTTTCTTTTTATTACTGAAAAAATAAACACTAATTATTATATCATAAGGACTAGTTCATTCTAGCAGCTGATCAGTTATACACATCGCTGATCGTCATGCTCAGTTAGATAATAAATGTGGAGCATTTACCCTTCAGAGAACATTCATTCATTTTATCACATTCACTTGCAGCTGAATCATGCTCATACTGTGTAGAAAAATACAATAGACGTAACATTTTACATTTTGTCCACCCAAATGATTCCTCCAGTCATTTGAGTGAAGACCAATGAGATTGGCTCTTTTCATTGTTACAAGGTGAGGCCTTTCAAAAGTCTTGAATTGATTCAATTATACAGATAATTCGGCATTGTCAAAAGCGCTCTGTTTTACAATAATACCGAGCGATGTACAAAAGAACATGTTTGAGACAACATTTATTGCTCCGCAATGTGAACAGTGCAATAATCCTTTGCTGCTCCCAAAATCTTTTCACGTTGATCTTTCAGCTTCATAAAGAGCACAGAACGAGCAAAACTGGGTTACATCAATGAGATGAGAATGTAGACTCAAAGACTATTCAAAAGTGAATGAGATCAGCACTCTACTGTCCATTAGGATATTAGCTTTCAGGATAATCTATGCCACAGAGCCTGAGGTAATACACATTAGTGTGAATAAAATGACTTTGTCTTCATAAGAGCTTATAGTGATATCAGGCCATTTCTCTCTAAGACTCTTACGTCTACAACTGCTTTATTATTAAGAATTATGGTTAATGGTGTTGGACTGTGTATCCTTGAATGATTTAATGCAGTGTTGTTACTGTTAAAACTAAAACTAAAACTTTCAGTAACTAAAATAAAGCTGAAATAAAATATAAATATTAAAGGAAAAAATGTAACAAACATTATGAATAATATAACTGAAAATTAAATTAAATAAGTTGAAGTTGAAGTAATATAATTAGAACTGAAACAAAAATGAAGCTATATAGCAATAAAAAAACTAATAATAAAAAAAACATTGATTCAATGGTAGATGGTGACATGAGACATACGTTTTTTTTTGAGAGAGAAAGTCATTGAAACATTAATTCAAAAGATTCATTCAAAAACACATAATCATTCAGGAATGAAACAAATTACAGTTTTTATGAATGATTCATTGAATCACTCATTCAACAATTTGTATCCAGATAAATTCAGGAATGAAACCAGTGACTGTCTGGTCACTCAATCATTCAACTAATTTATATAAAAAAAAGCCAAATTGCTTGTTTGCTGTTGGAACTGAAAAAAGTGTCTAAAAAGTGTCTTCAATTAAAGTTATTAAATGTTAACTTCTTTATTAATTATTATTTCTGAGCTACAATATTGCAAACCTAAAGCTACGCTTATTTTCTTCAATTAAAACAAATGGAACAAATTGTGTTCCATGATATTATTAGGAGAAATTATATTATGTTAGGAGAAAATCAATTAAGATACCAGTCAAATAGAACACTAAGAACCATAATGGTGACAAAACATTATATGTGTAACCCCTCCAGTTCTAACACTGCTCAAAGCAGGATTCTAACCGATGCTAACGTGCATTCAGGGGAGTGAGGTATACCTGCACAGCTCTCACTAGCTGGCCTCTGTTACATATGCAGTATTACCCTATAATGATTTTTTGAAGCAATAAATTGTTACACATAGCCTATACATATACATACATATACATAATACATAGCCTGCATTGACTGCAGTAAAATCCCAAAATACAGTATTCTACTGTAAGAAATTACTATTAAAGTTGTCATGAAGTAAGAAATCTAAATTCCCTTGATCTTTTGACATATAAGAGGTTATTGTGCTATAGAAACATTCTGTATGTTTCAGAACTCAAAACTTTTTAATTATTCTAAAAACAGCTTATATTGAAGTCAGTCTGCCAAAACTGTTTAGCCCCGCCCACAGATTCAGGCACATAGTAGTTAAATGACAAGAGCGGCAAATGCAGGTCTACGCAGAAACCAAACGATAAACTTTATTTGATAAATTTTATTTTTAATGAAGTGCCAGACCGTGCCAGTAAGAACTTATTCGTTTACAAACAAGGCACAATTTGATGCAGGATTTTCAGAAAAACTGAAACTAAAAGGTTCAAGGTTCAAGGTTCTTGTTTATTGAACCTTGAACCTTTTAGTTTCAGTCTTTCTGAAAATCCTGCAGACGATGCTGTGCCGACTATTTTGGATCCGACAGTAATATCGCACCACACAAGTGTGAGTAACTGTTTTCATTACGTGGTCACTATTGCTTTGTCTATTCTTACAGATTGTTTAATATGTACTGAATATTTATGTCTTTTTTAACTTAAACCACAGCAGCGTCTATCTATAAAGGATGTAGGCTATGAAACATACACAACTGTTAGCCAATCATAGAAGTGGGTTTTTACTTTACCTATTCAAACAGAGTGTTCAGATGAAGGGGGTCAAAACAGGACAGAAAATAGCCTATTACTTATAAATTGTGTTTTTCTGATGTAAAAATATTGATAACATAAGTGGACCTCAGAGAACAGTACAAAATAAAAAACAAAGTTAGTTAATGACCCCTTTAAATCTTGTGAAATCCTTGCTATACATTATATAGATTTAAATGCTAGTATACTTTTAGAAATGTACTGTTGTCTTTTGAATACAACTATTACAATGAACATAATCTATTTCATAGGCAGTTAGGGCAAATGCACTGAACTTTCCAAGTAAACAGGGAAAAGACCACACTGTTAGCGATTTTTGTAAATTACACAGTATTTAACTGTAAAATGAACTGTATTTTACTGTAGGACAGTTATGCAGTATGTTACTGTATTTTAAAGTTGCATTATGGGAAATATCCCCTTGGCGCCATTAAAATACAGTATTTTTCATTTACTGTAAATCGAAATACAGTAAAAAAAAATGAGCGCGAAACCTGACCAATCACAGAAAGGCATTTATATCCGGCCTGGAGGACAAAGAAAACCAAGACACAGATGCAAGAATCTGCCAGCTACAAAGGTGTGTACAAATATTCCTGCGTTTCTTAACATAGCTATTTCATATTTTTGATTTAATTAATTGAAATAAATAAAATAAAACAAAACAAAACTTGCGTCTGTGCCTCACTTGACGACGCGAAGTTAAGTTGCCTCACACGTTATGTAGACTAGAGCTCAGAGAGCCAGATAACTTTGTGGGTGAAACTTGTTTTAGATCGAAGAAAACCTAGCTTCTGTGAAAAAAATATCACATTTCTTTCTTTTCTTTTTTTTTCTTTTTTTTTAGAATATTTCACCATCGAAGTTTGAGCATAAACGGGTCTCTATTGTGGGTTTGACTGACCACATTGGGTGCAGGTGAGTGTTAGCCGACAGACCGAGATTTTGTGGGTTTAGTTTGGGTCGCATTGTTGTGATTTTTAATTTATATATAATCGCTTGCTATTAAATTATTACCCCATATAAATGTACAGCATGCATTTAATGCTGGCGTAAAACCAGCAATGTTCGTATGCAAACACTGGCGTCTCTGTGGAGACATTATACGCTTTTATTAATCATGCAAAAGGGCACAAAAACACGGCGAACTTCAGGTTTTCGTGTGCAGTTTCTGAATGCCCATGCACATTCCAAAGCCTCTCTGCACTTCAGTCGCACATGTACCGCAAACACAGAAAGTCCGGAAAAATAACGAACAGATCTGAACAACGTGATTTGAGTTCTCGATGCAGCGTTGAAGGCTGTACATTCGTGTCGACTAAATTCTGCGTGTATGTCTGTGTGTTTATTTATGTGTGTTTAGGTCACAACAACTCCAGCAGATGCAGAGACCAGGCTTTCACTTCCTACTACTCCAAGGTTGATCATGCTTGGTAAGATCCTTTAATTCCTGATTTAGCAACGTTAAAGGGATGGTTCATGGCTCTCCATGTGTAACATTTTGCTTATCCTTGTTATTTAAAACTTTAACTTTTGTTATTTAAAACTTGAAGAGATGTTAAGTAAATGATGAAAATTACACCTAGAATGGCTTGAGCGTGAGTAAATCACGGGCTGATTGTCATTTTTGGGTGAACTATTACTTTAAATTAATGAAAAGCTCCAACATCTGCATATTGTTATTGAAACCAAAATCCTTTTTTTTTTTTTTTTTTGCAAAGTTAAACACTATAAATATCACACTTTAATTCAATTTATGTTTTATATATATATATATATATATATATATATATATATATATATGACACACACACACACACACACACACACACACACAATTATTATTATTTTTATTTTATTCTTTTGTAGGGAATTCAGTTCTACGCTGCAAAAAATGGATGCTGGCAATTGAAGGCAAAGTCTTCTTTCCTGAGTCTGACCTACCGGATATGTCGTCTGCATTTGCTGTTCTTTTTGGTTCCTGTTACACGCTTAACATCGAGTACCAAGTGGAAGTAGCCACTACTTTGGAGTTTATACAGAGGTAAGTACATATTTTTGTATGCTATAACATTAGGGTAAACATTGAAGGGATAGTCCACCCAAATATAAAAGTTCTGTCATCATTTACTCACCCTCATGTCCTTCCTAACTTACATTCTTTTTCTTCAGTGGAACACACAAGAAGATATTTTGAAGAATGTTTGCGACCAAAAAGCTTTGGTTCTTTGAGTTTACTTTCTTTTCCCCATGTAATGGAAGTCAACAAGGAACCAAGCTGTTTGGTCACCAGCATTGATCAAAATATCTTTGTGTTCCACTGATGAAACAGGGATGTGATTTTTACGTATTTATACATATTTCTGTATTTTCCGCCCTGAAAAGTATTGTCTTCTATGATGTGTAACACAAACACCTCTGTTAAAATATCAGAAAATGTAGTTTGTTTTATTACCTTTCAAAGGGATAGTTCACTTTGAAATTAAAATTTGGTATCTATCAGCTTACCCCAAGGGCACCATGCTTCAGACACGCCCTCCGTCAAGCGTTGACGCCGACGAGCCAGAGCGCACGCGCACACACACACGTCACACACCTGATGTGTGCGCACTCAGATCACTTGGACATGGTTGTGTACAAGAGGTAAAAAAACTATATAAATACTGTTCGTTTTCTCACACAAACCGCTCGTTTCGTGTCTTAGGCCATCAATGTGTAGTTACGATGGGGAAATGTTTAATTTTGATTTCTCTGTGCATGTTCTTCTTCCCTCTTATTGAGACGGACACCTATACCTGCCATTATATGACTGACAGACTAGAACGGTTTGACCTAAAAACATCAAAATTGGATCTACTGAAGAAAAAAAAGACACCTACATCTTGGATGCCCTTGGGGTAAGCTGATAGATACCAAATTTTTATTTCAAAGTGAACTATCCCTTTAAGAAGTTTTTTTTTATTATTATTAATAAAGTTTAAGAAGTTCATCCAAAAATTAAACTTGTCATTTGCTCATGCTTACTTTTGTTTCACAAATTAAGATATTTTTATTCTCTAATCATTTTTGTTCATCCTCTGCTAGTACCAAAATATTCCAGTTCAGAAAGTGTATAAAGACAAGGAAGTAATCCATAAGATTTATTTGAGACTTTTATTCAGATACAGACATTGGTCATCCAAATACAGAGCACATCAAATATGGTAAACATAATCTCAAATGTGCTTGAGAACCAATTAGGTGTCTTAACCTCTGAAATCATATGGATTACTTTTATGCACTTGACACTGAAGACTTTGGTTGACTGGCTAGATAAACAAATTGAATCGAGTGAATCAATTACTTTTTTTTTTTCTTAACCCATCAAATGGTCTAATTAATTCTTTCTTTTATCTAAAGGTTCATTGTGAGGATAAACCCAGACAACAGCAAGTGCTCCTCAAAGTTCCAAAAGAAGTGGGAAGATGGTGCAAAGAAAGAACTCTGGCCTGAACCCTCATGTGTCCACCTTCAATGAAGAGTTTCTGGATTTCAGCTGGCAAAACTATTAAGCTGCTAAGAGCAAATACATTCTATTCAGGCAAGTTTTTTTGGATGTGCAAGTTTTTAAGATTGTTCTTATGACTGAATTTGTTCATGAATTGGTTTAAAATGCTGTAATATGAAACTTGTGTGTATAAATGTTACTACAGGTTTGAACAGTTGCTACTATGAGCAAACATTCTACTCGGGAGAGTCTTTTGAATTTGTAAGTTTTTAAAATTGTTCTTATGACTGAATTTGTTCATGAATTGGTTTAAAATGCAGTAATATAAAACTCTTGTGTATAAATGTTACTGCAGGTTTAAGAAAAACAGACTTTGTGAAGAAAACTGAATGTTCAGTCTGCAAGAATATTAAAATGTTGTTTCCGTTTTTTTTTGTTTTTTTTTTTACAAATGAACAATTAAAAACATTACACCATTGTGATTGCTTATTTTTATTATTTACTGAGACCTGATGAAATACAGCAATTTACAATTTGTACAGTTTTAAGGTAAATAGACAAATGGGCAATTCATTTTTATTGTATTAAAATATATTACTGGAGAAAATACAGTAAAATTATTGTATATTTTACAGTAAAAAAATACTATACTGTAAATACATTTACAGCAAGATAAATGGTACTGTAAACATTATTACAGTATTTTTACTGTAAACTTAATTTACAGTAAGTTACTGGCAAACTGCTGCCAGTAAGTTACTGTACATTCTACAGGAAATTTTTAACAGTGCACCTAAGACAATGTACTCCTATAAATAGGCTCCAAAAGCAGTGAGTTTGTTGGCCTACATGGTTTAACATAAACAAAACTCAAACTGTCTGTTATAATGATCCATTCAATGCATTCTGCTTCATTTACTCTGCAGTATCCCACCAAATCACATTCTTCCTGCAGAGAATCTCAACAGCAGCTCCCAACTTTAACTATTTATATAATTTTGTCTTTGCCATGCAATAATTTTGGAAAGAAAATATATGTCCAAGTTTACATTTTCGAGGCAGGAAGAATCCAAGTGAATTTTACAATTATTGAACACCGCAGATCAACTGAGAATTAGACAACGTGAACATTGGCGTTCAGACCATCAGAGGCATTCAAAATAGATTCCTGCTTTGTAGAAATAGCCAACATCAGGCAAAACTGTCTCATGGGAGTTTATATGCCTGGATATATATTTATTTAATTTATTATTTTATCACAAAGCACCTTTGATGTGTTTTTCAATATATCAAGAGACCCACATCTATCAACACACACAGACATGTACAAACACAATGCACAATCCAGAAAGGCTCCAGGATAACTCGGTGCTCGGCACTGACAGTATGGTCCTGCCTCTGCCCAAGAGAATGTGGGGCAGCCTAAGGCATCCCAAGACCCTCATATCCACAGTTGGTGATCTAGTTTTACAAGCATGGACATATGGGATCTGTTCATAATTTATGTACAATGTTGGAATGGTCTCCACTGACTGCTGTGGATCTAGCATCCTCAGTATACTACTTTTTTATATATATAATAGCAATAATTGCAAACGAACAAGAATATCAGTTTTATAGGCAGGTTTGACAAGTATGGATGCTATATAATGGACAGCACGAACCAGAGTGGGGGGTTTTATGCATTTTAAGGGCTAAATTACACACTATATCACTGTCTTACTACTCTTGAACGTATGTGTCTCTAGAGCAAATGGATGCAGTCTAAACCAGTGATTGCAGGTCTGTTTTGATAGGGTCAGAAATGTAAAGACAAAAATTCTAAATGCACATAAAAACGCAACTAACAATATAATCAAAAGATAAATGTAATAACACTAACACTTTACAATAAGGTTTTTATTTGTTAACATTAAATATAAACAAAAAATGAACAATACCTCTAGAACATTTGTTAATCTTAACTTAATGTCAATTTCAACATGCACATTTTTTTTAATCAAAAGTTGTATCTGTTAACATTTGCTAATGCACTGAACAAACAATTAAGAATTGTATTTTCACTAACTAAAGCCCTATTCAGACGGTAATTGTTTCTCATGGGGACGTAAGTGATTTTCACCATTAACCAGTAATTTACTTGCCGTCCGAATCCACATCTCTGAGTTTACGAGAAGAAATGATTCAAAATTCAGTGTTTAATCCCTTTTTGAGCACTCCCGAACACTGTAAGGTAACTGTTGTAGGCTACTTAGGTGTAATTTGCATACATATTTATTTCTGAAATGCTGGAAAATATTTAAAAGAACAATAGGCCTACTTCATAACTGCTCACAGCGACTGGGAGCAGAAAAGCACGTAACCATTCGAAATCAGTCTTTATTATGGCAGCAGCAGGTATGCAATACAATTTTAAAATGTGTATTATAAACAGATATATACACAACTATATCGCGTTTATTCAACTAGCATGTCTATTTTCCTATTTTTAAACAGGAGATTTAAATAATCAAATAATAAATAGGATTATATATTATAAAATATGCTTGGAATAATAAGAATACATTTTACATAAGTATTTTTAAATACATTTTACACAATAATAAGAATAAATTTGTAAATAAAATTCATTTTATTTACCCAGGTACGTTTATGCCATGAGACCAGGTTGAATAATAAACAGTATAAAAATAATAACAAAACAAAACTTATTTATAAATGGGTTATATAAGTATAAGCAAGTATAAATAAAAATGTTTGATTATAGAGACACTGTTGTTTACTTTTGCCACTTGATCTATATAATTTTTTTTTTCCTGAAGCAAAAGCAGTTGACGAAGGGGCAATTCATCGGGGGTTTAATAATAGCTGGCTGTCTATGCAGAAGAAAACAAAAAGGGCTGTGGTAAAAAAAAAAAAAAAGATAGGAAAAATTCAGCACCAATAATGCACTGGGCTAAATCAGACTATAAAGGTGTCATCCTGCAGATATTTGCTGAAAAATCAACAGGGATATCTTGGTCCAGGTAACAGAAAAATTATACACGTTGTTCATTTATATATCCCGACATTGTAACAATACAAAACTGGTTGAAAATTGGTTAACATACGCTTTAACCATAGTTGAGCTTATCATTGAGGAATCGAGGAACATTGTGTTCATTACGTCAGATGGACGATAACGAGTTAAACATGATTCAGAGGACAGAAAAAGGGTTAGATAATACTAGATTGAAAGAGGATGAGAGATCAATGGATAATAAAAGCAAAATACAGACAACAAGAAATCTTGAGATACATCCACTTTTGTTTACCAAACCCTACTAGTACATTTTTCTCAAGACGAGTGAATATGCAGTGCACTTCAGCGCTTCAAAGTCCCGCTGAGAGAGAGAAACAGAGAGAGAGAGCACAGTACACGGGATCCGGCCTGATGTTTAATTCATTCCATAGGTCCATGTCTCCATAACGAGGGTTCCTTAATTCCATGTGCAGCGAGAGGTAAAATGTTCATGCAACAATTTTAAATCCTTAAAAATGTTCACGTTCACAAGTGCACTTTTATGAGAGCAGAATGTAATGAAGCAATAAGCCATGAGAGACCATACATTACAGCGATTTTACTATGGTTAAAGGGGTTTCTTAGGGTGTATTCACACCTGTCTTGTTTGGTTCTATTGAATCGAACTCAAGTTCGTTTCCCCCCTTGGTGCGGATCTTTTGAGCAGGTGTGAATACAGCAATCGCACTCGGGTGCGCACCAAACAACCGTACCGAGACCCAGCTGAAGAGGTGGTCTCAGTCCGCTTCCAAACGAAATCTGGTACGGTTGAATGGATGAACCAATGAATGGATGACCTTAAGTACACGTGTGGTTTTGTTTACAGTTTCTGGTTCACTTGCGAAAAGGGCAGTGTGAAAGCGAAGCGCACCAAACAAAAAAACATCAACATTGTATTTGGTCCGGACCAAAGCAAGTGAACTAGCAGAATTTCCTGGTGTGAATACACACTTAGGCACAATGTGAAGCACAATCCCTTAACCCAACTGTGTCAGTTTTCCACAATGATAATAATAATTGTTTCTTGAGCAGTAAATCTGCATATTAGAATTATTTGTGAAGAGTCATGTGACACTGAAGACTGGAGTATGGAGAATTTTATTTTTTAAATAAATTAAAATAGAAATCTTACCAGCCTCAAACTTTTGAACAGTAGTAAATAAAAGACATATAGAATTCGGTTGATCTCATTTGTGCATATCACACAGAACAGAACAAAATGTTATAATTTCATGTTAAGTAAATGAGTAAACTAAAATTAATAATGAAAATTATTAATACAATTATTAATAATTATTAATAATAATAATACAAATTGTCATGAGATCACATTGGCATATATCAGCTATGATCATACGATCAGAATTCAGAGGGTGAACTTTCCATTTTATGAACACGGTGTTTCGAAAGCATTCCATTAAAGATTGCACATGTCTTCTGCTTGCCCCCAGGTATAAAACATAAATAAAACCATGAATTTCCCCAAGCAAAGATTCTCTGATTGGTGAACTCACTCCTGCAGCACAGTCCTGCCTGTAGTCTATGTGGATTTGACTTCAATAATATCTGTCTATTGGGCTTTAATGAGGTCAGAGGAAAATATTTTTTATATTAAAGGGAACATAATAGGATAATTTTGAAATACCTACAGTGTTATTATTTTTACACATGCAGTATTAGCATCTCTAGAGCCCCAAACAATCACAAAATCAATCTCAACAAAACAAGAGCGTTACATGTATTGCTCAATAGAGTTTGTGTGTATCATCTCACGTCTGAATCCATTTCTTTTAATCACTTTACACAGTATGTAATCTCACATGAGAATCACTCCACAGTAACATGAGGGCCCATTTGCAGGCTATAAACTCTGCTGCACTGCGGCCCTGAATCTCATTTCCACACCACATGATCTATGCTTCATGGAGGCAGTGTTCCAACATCCAAATAATTTGAAATCAGCCTGCATCAACACACCTAGAAGGATCTGAATTCAGACATAACTGACAGCGCACTCTTAAGGCCTGTTCACACCAAGGATGACAACTTTAACGATAACTATAATTTTTAATAATCGTCCTAATTCGGATGTCCACAGCCACCACAACTGTAACAGTAACGACAGAGAAATGTCATAACTGGAATCACTATTTTTCCAGCTAATGAACAATATAAACATTGACAATCAAAATTCACCTGACTTTTAATAAACAGATGACATAACTTCAGCTCAAGCTTATAGTAAACATAATATTATCGTCTGTTGGTGTGGAAGCTAATATAGTTATAGACCACTAAACAACAGCGTTTAGCTACTGCTTTTTATTATAAATTTTTAATTTTATTGTTTTTACTTTGTAGGCCTATATGTGTGCAGTTTATATGGAATTTTTACTAAAAAAAAATTGTAATTAAAAATAAAATAAAATAAAAAAGTTTTCAGGTGACCTAAAATAAACCTGCTTCTTGTTGGCAACATCTATACACACACACACACACACACACACACACACACACACACACACACATACACACACACACAATTATAACAAATATATTTATGTCAGATAAGGTAAAAATTAATTAATTAATTAACTAATTTTAAAAAATGGTTTTAAGGTTATAAAGTTATAAGTTAGCTGTTACCACTTTTTATAGAAAGAAAAAAAAAGTTAATATGGTGGAAAAACTATTTACAGGACCATGCAGTTTTCTTACACCGTCATATAAATCTTAACCTAAAATCTTGAGGTTTATTAAAAAAATCCATGACATGATATGAGTCAGCTATGCATTAGGTGACATCTGAGATTAATGCCATAGCTGAATGCAGAAGTGTGTACCGCTTGAAAATACCAAAGGAACCATTAACCGAACATTTTCAATGTGTTCAGCATTTCTGCAAGACTCCATTTATAAGTCCTGTATGTTAATCTTCTCACATCCTGAGTGAAACAGCAAATGAGTGGCGGATGAAGGGTTCTCCTGGACCCGTAAGAGGATGTCAGCTCCGGATTATCCTTACAAGCTTTTATTCACATCTTCAAACCAATTATTGTAATTTGCGCTTTTATAAAGAAGGTTAATAAGGAGAGCACTCCTTTGAGCTGTATAGGAAATGAGGCTGTGGAGAGGGAAAGGACGTGGAGGTTAGGTTGAATGGAGGTGCCACTCCAAGTACTCTTTTCTTGCACCTTAAATAAAGAAATAAATAAGCCATAGTAAATTGAAAAGAACCGGAGGCCAAAAAATGCTACAAGTTGCAAGAAGTTTTGATAGACCTGGTTTTGCGTGACTCCTAGTTGAGGGTTCCAAGTCATCTTTTATTTCCTGAAGCAAATTGAAAATAACATGGCTTGGCAAATGATATTTTTGTGTTCTTCTTGCATTCCAAATAAACTACATGTGGAAAAAACCTTACTGAAAAATCCTCTCTCTTCTACCACGCACTCTCTCATCTCTGTGGTGCCTCCTCCTAGAAACAATAATTATAGCCATTTCAAGTGCAAAATAGTTTAAGACATGCTTTTTTGGGCGTTAAATAATGGTGCAAATACCAGTCATTTGACAAGCGCAAATGTTAGTAAAACGCGTTGCGTGTTTCATTTGAATACTCTCCTCCCATAACTTTTGCGTCTGAAAGGGAAACTCCTAGAAATGCATATTCAATAAGGTCAGGTGCAAAAATAACTGTCCATGCCTTTTCAGCGCTAATTCGTCACTGCGCGTCGTAAAACCTGACAGTATTTTAATGTCAAAAGATAGTTTGCGCTGGCGCAAGCTGTTAGTAAAACTGGCCCTATGTGTGTATGTGGATGTTTTCCTAAAGGAAAAGAGATTGAAAGAGTTGAGTTGAAAGGCTTTTTTGACATTGGGATATATTTACATTTACATTTATGCATTTAGCAGACGCTTTTATCCAAAGCGACTTACATTGCATTCAAGTTACAGTCTTTACATTTTTATCAGCTCTTGCTTTCCCTGGGAATCGAACCCATGATCCTGGCATTGCTAGTGCCATGCTCTACCATTTGAGCTACAGGAAAGCCCCTATTTGCTGTTTTATCAGATCATACCAATATAAAGCATGAATAAAACATACAGTATGTTCTGCTTCAAGGCCACACTAGTTCTTTCGTCTTGTTTACTCCAGGTTTAGATAGAAATAATCATGGGAAACACACAATACAAGAAACTATCCTAAAGACACTAATGTAAAAGTAAAAATAATAATAATAATAATAAAAAAAATAGACAATGTGGATCATCTAAAATCAACATTAAAAATGTATATGAAAAATGGAAATGTAAAATGCTATGGCTTTTTGGTATTTATATATCAATGTGATGATAAACACACACATTTAAGAAAAAGATTAGATTCAAACTGGTAACTCAAAACTCGTCTTTTTTTTTAAGGAACTGTTTAGAGTCATTTGTTCAGATTTAGATTCACTAAAAAAAGAACCAACTCATAAGAGTCATTTGCTGGTGAATCAGAACACATTAGTTATGTTGGATGTTTTTGATTCATCCTATAGAATCGACTCATGAAAAACATTTATTTGTGAATCAAACTACACTGGACTAGTTGGTTATTGTTTGTTTTTGGGTTTTTTTTTATACACAGTTATTTTGCAGAACACCCATGTTTGTATTGCATTACATTCAATACAAACTGCAAACACACGGTCCCAATTCAGGTAAAATAGTATGTCTTTTAGAGCAATACTGAAGATTCAGCAACAGAAAACTACTTTGGGTATGTAACTAGTCACTATTTCTTCACATTTTTTTTTATTATTATTTTGATTTGCCTTGTTGCTTTCACTACATCATTTTAAAGGGTCTTGAGGTGTGACCAAAGAGGCCTATAATACCAGGAAAAAGCTGTAAATTAACTTTCCCATTCATCTCAATGGCACTTTGCCAGCTTTAAATCTGACATGTTTGCTCATAGATGCAGTCCTGCTGCCTGGTTGTTTTGAGCCAATCACTTGAGCCCTAAAGTAAATAAAAATATAAGCAAAATGCTGTTTAAAATCTTTAACGCAAGTTAAAGCTGTAGTCTGTAAATTTTCTTGTGTTCATTTACAAAATTAATTAATATAACAAGTTAATATAACAAGTGAGTACATCATGAATCAATTTCCCAAACCTTGTTTTTGGCTTATCCTGAATCACTACGGTACACCTATAAATACGTTTTTATATTCTGACTATTTCAGACTGGTACTGGTGGAACCGCTGCTGAGTAGCCCATTACCTGCGTGATTTGTCATAGACATAAACAGAGTAGCAGCTCCGGCTACAATGTTCTTCCGCAAGACGCACACAGTTCTGTTTATTAACCGCTAGAGTGCCAAGAGTTATGGACTGCAGCTTTAATGTACTATCTATTTACACTTTAAAAATGGCATGGTTATTTTTATGTTATACAGAAACCATAATGGTGCTGATTGTAATGCAGCCCCCAACCAGCAGGGGGCCATTAAAAATAGGCAACATAAAATTACAGTGAGAAAGTCCTTCAAGGCTGCAATCCCCCTGGCACTGTG
>JALXFT010002886.1:0-27607 GCA_023376895.1 Aspiorhynchus laticeps | reverse complement strand
GCTTCCTTGGGACCACAGATCTAGCCTACCTGACCCAATACCCAGACAACTGCCTATGCCTGTTTTATGTCAGGCTCATCATGGACACTTCAGGGGACTTGGAGTGGGTCTTCCTTCACCAAGCTCCCAAAGTCTGACCCAAGTCTGGCGGTCCCAAGTCTCAGTGGGAAAACAAGTGGAGTTACACTGCATGGCCTGGGTGATTCACGTGGATGACACCGAGCCAGTTATCTATTAGTAAATAACACATCCAATGTTCCTTGTATAGTTCATGCCTGTTTCTAGTTTATCTGTTCCACATTCTGATTCCGTTCAGTTTTTTGTCTCGTCTTGTCTTTTTTCCATGCTGGATTATCTTTGTTTTTCATTTTCATTTAAAATAATGCATTTATATCCACGTTTTCATTGACTTGCCATGACATACTGTACACATAATCTACACAATAAGAATATGTACACTGATTATGCAAATGCAATGTTATAAAACGGTTGTAAAACGTGGTTTGCAACCCATTTTACCTTATATTTAAAAAGTAAAACAGGAGAAATATTGTAGTGTGTGACTTCAATTTATTGATTAGAATTTATTCAATGATTTAAAGTGTCTCTATTACCAGTGGTTGAAAAATTGTTTTTTTTTTTCTTTAGAATAAATGTTCACTAATGAATCGTTCACAATAAAACAAGGAAAATTAAACTAGACCATTTGGTGAACAACTATTCAATTTACAGCACCTTCATAAATTGAATAAAACAACTGATAGGCTACTTATCAATTCAAGCTTTCAAGGTCATGTTATCTACACCATTCTACACCGCAACCAATGACATGACCACTGTCTACACTGAATGTGTCAAAGTGAATCAATCAATTTGTACTTGTGTCAGAAGTAGCGCAAGTGAGTGGGGTGGGAAGTGGGAGTTGAAATCAATCAACCCAAAAATAAACACCATTGAACACCCCTATAGGAAACACAATGACTGTATTCCAAAGCGCCCTCTATACTCATATTCACTATTGCCTATGCCTACAGTACTCCACTTGTATAGTCCACTGAATGAGTGAACAAAAATAAGTGAGCAAATTTCAGACACCATCTTCTGGTGAGATGAGGTAATTCAGTTGACGTGACACTCACAGTACATGGAAAGTGTACATCAGTTGCAGACAAATTATTAAGGTGAATTATGGGATTTCACTCGATAATGTCCAATATGGTTTTGGTTACACCTCTGCAAATGGTTGTCCTCTTAAATAGTGCACTATATAAAGGTATAGGGAGCAATTTCAGACACAGCCAAGGGTTATATACAGTTAAACCAAAATTTATTCAGACACCTTCAACATTTCTCACATTATCACAGTTTATTCGCTATAGTTTAGAAAATGGTAATAAAATATGACAAGAACTCATTATGGTTATGCTTCTCATAACAGGCTTTAATATATCTTACTTCACTTATCTAGCACTTAACATAATATCAAAAATTATATCTGTTGTCTGAATAATTTTTGGTTTGACTGTATATATCCACCTTATTCCTGATGAGCCTACTACATTTTGAATTAATTCAATTCAATTCAAGTTTATTTGTATAGCACTTTTCACGATGCAAATCGTTGCAAAGCAGCTTTACAGACAATTAAAGTTTCTTTAGTAAGTTATAACATGGTATAACGTATTCCCCCGGTTACACAGACAAGGCTTAAGCCTAGTCCTAGACTAAAATGTAAGTCTGAGCTGTTTCAACTGAAAGAAACTTGCACTGACTGATCTTAAAATATATCAGTGCCTTTGTTTTGTCTCAAAATGCACACCAGTAATGTTTTTTTCTAAGCACGTTCATAAAAATTGCTTAAATGTCCTAATTGAACTTTGATCTAATCCTGGCTTACTCTAAGCCCCGTCTGTGAAACCAGGACATAGTATATTTAGTAAGTTGATGTCTTGGTGTCATGAATTATAGGTGGCACTTCCAGTTTGGGGAACTTCCATTCAAAAAGCCTGCAATGAATCATTTCAAATCATAAGGTTGCCCTACAAATTAAGCATATCCGGCTGTTTGACAGAATGAGCTATCAATTTTCCTTCATGTTTTGTTTTCAGACATCATGAGAATAACGTAACACTTGGTATTTTAACGTGACATTTTATAACAAGAATAGGCCTATCTATGGCAAGAGCTCTTTTCAGTCGCTGCATTCTATTCCTCATGATTATTTTCTTTTTTCCTTTTGCATTCTGCTGTAATAATATGAAAAATGACAACATATACTACACATTTGTGGTTTGTTCTCCCGATTTAATTTACAATATATTCTATTAATAATTCACTCGAATGCACAAAGAATCTCTCATTTTTCTCCTCAAATTCTCACGTCTCTTTTCAGGTTTGTTTGTTTTCACAGGTAAATACAATTTATTATCTGTCAAAAGGATGGAAATTAGTTTGAAATAGTATCACACAATGAGGAAGTTAATGAAAATTTCTGGTTAAGGCAACATATGTTACCCCTTATGAAAATTAACCATGGTTTTCCACAAATAAAACCAAAAAACATGGTTACTATAGTTAAACTGTGGTAACTACAAATTAACCATAGCTTTGCTACACTAATCATAGTTTAACCATGGTATTTGTAGTAAAACTGTGGTTAAACAAATGGTAGTAATCAATATGCCAAAAAACCATGGTTACTACACTTTTACTATAGTAAAACCATGGTTAAATTTTGTAAGGGACATAATACAGATATATATTACTACAGTGATATTTCACCAGTCTGTTATTCAGCTTTTGGGGTTATTCATGGTCTGTTGAAAGTACCTTGTTTTTGCTTTTACACTTTTAAATGTCATTTTAATGTTCGATGGCTGAAGGATGAGTAGAATAATCTCATCTCATTGTACACAGTTAAAAAAAAAAAGATAGTGCGAACCTTTCACTGATTATTTACAGCTTAACGAAAGTTAAACCCATAATTCGAACAAACCGTCATGGGGTGTAGGAATAAGGTGGATACTCAAGGGCTATAAAGACACAGGTGCAAACCATGAGAACCTAATGAGGAAAGTATGGCATCAAGGCATCTACAAAGTAAAAGTCAACCTAACAAGAGCAGGACATACATGACATAAACAGGATTGATGTTGATTTCATGTTGACTTTAATTACCACCCACACTGAAGTAGCTCTCAAACCTGCATTCATTTTGACAGGCAAATTGCAATGACCTTTTGTGTACTGAGCACATCCCGTATTAAGCTTCACCGGCATTAAAGCAAATAAATATATAAATGTGTGACTCTCACAGGCAGTGCTGTGTGCTGAAGTGGTGATATATGCGAGCCGTGATTGATTTTTTTGGACACCTCGTGGGAGTGCGGAAGCTTCCAGAGGTCTCGCATCAGGTGCATTAGTGTAATTGGCTTTGAGGGAGAGAGGGTTCATCTCCCTCCACCATAAAACACATTCCCATCACTGTGATACTCACAAATACACATACACATCATTCAATCTGGTATGTATAGACAGTTGCCAAATGTTCAGCGCCAGACGCAATGTCAAAGCTAAGGCAAGTATATCAACTGTTATTAATACGCCTAAACTACCTTACAAAATACCTCAAATCATGCAAATTATTGAGGAAAGATGCATTGTTACTTACTTCACCCTATCTGTTTTCTAAACATATTATTTTTTGACCTCATAGTGTTTAATCAAAATATCTAAACTGAATTTTCCATTGAAAACATCAGACTTCTCTCTGTAGACGTATGCAGGACACCTACATCTCAAGATCCAGTCAACAACCAATGCATCTAAACTAATTCTCAATAATTTCCATCATACTCAGATGTATATCACAATACAGAATAAAACATCTGCCACTACTTTGTTTCATTGTGACTTTAAGTTCAAGTTCAAGATTTATTTGTCACATACACGATTATACAGAGAGTATTAACCAGCAGTGAAATGTGAGTCTTACGATTTTTTTTTTTTATCTGGTGGACAATAAAATAGGTGAAAAAATCCCAAAGACTTACATTGAAAGAGGGACCAGAGCCATATCTAGAGACCAGAAAATCACAGAGACTCAAGGCTGGATTCCTTTCATGCCAAGACAGCTATAATCAAACTAAAAACCCAGGGATGCATTTCCCAAAGGTATCGTTGCAACCATGGATGCAAGTTTCGCCATTAGCAACACAGTTCAACATTTTAGTGTTTTTCCGAAATCAACATTCATAAACAGAATTGCAATGTCGACTTGTGGTAAAAGAGTAGGCTAGTTTCTTGTATGACATGTGGACTTTATGCTCGAGCAAAATAAGCAAGCTAACATGCATTATGCATCTATATCTTTCATTCCATATATACACAAAATTCATTTTACGCTTATTTGTTTGTCGAGAGAGTGAAAGGGTGTGAATGTGTGAAGTAGCCATCAGACAGCATGTTCGTTATTTACAGCAATAATCTGACTTTAATTCGATTTCAGATTAGTTATTACTCCACCTGCATAACGACATTCTATAATGTTGAACCAGATTGTTCAAACAACGGATGTGCAACAAAGTAACAGTTGTGAGTAGTTAATTTCCCCTATATGATGGTAGTTAAGCAGCAAGTTACGTTGATGGAAATGCACCCTTGAACAACTAACAACAACCGAACATTCTCAACAGCCTAGCAACCACTTAGTATCCATGCCAGCACATTGCAAGCATCGTCTAACTACCTGTTTTTGATCCTGTTAGTAACATTCTTAGTCTTAGTATAGCGTAGGTGTATGTTCGGAAATAAGTATGAATAATTATGAATTACTTATAATGCTGAATGGCTGTAATTACTCATTTTATCCCTAGAAATAAAAATAAAATCGCTCATAGTAGGCTACTTAGTAAAAATGTTTTATTAAAGAAATATTTAAATATCAAATATAATTTTTTTTTTTTTTTAAGTATGGATATGTGTGCATATGTGTGTGTCTTTAAACATTTGTGCTGGCAAAAATGTAAGTCATCTCATCCAACCCGTTTTCTTTATTAATTAATTCAACGCCCCAGGCTTCTACATTTTTGCACTACAATCTCAAAGCAACCAAAAAAATCACAAGTTGTGTAGGCACTCACCATTGTGACCGTATGGTGGGCAGATACAGGCTTGTTCTCCACATGGTCAATGTTTCGCAGGAAGTTGACATCTGATTGCCTCTGTGGAGTTCTCTGGAAATGGGATTCTAGAAACACTCCGGGCATCAGCTTAGCCACCCGTCCACGGGACTGGGCCTGAAGCAATTCCCCATTAAATTCTAAAGCCTTTTCCTGACTGAGATCACCCATGTGCTGGTACACGGGGCCAGTCCATCCATTAGCCATGCGCCGATGCGGTATCCGATAAACTTCATCGTCCACAGAGATGCCCCCTGAAATATAGACAAACAGAGTTTCACATCATAGCTGTTACTTTATAATATCTGGAACAGTCTATTGACCAATTACAGTGCAGGATCACAACTGTCCATTTTATATTATATTGTTTTTGCATATTGCTAACAAAGTTTTTATTTAAAGTTGACTTCAGTTGGTTTATTGTAATTATGTGTATTGTAAATATGTATTGAATAACAACTTAAATAAGTCCAACATTTCTAGCTATATGGACCATCACCTTCAGCCAATTGCTAAACAGAAGCTCGTGTTCTCTGAACCCATCACTTCACCACAACTTCTCTATACAGCTGGTTCATCAACCAAATCCTTCCAGGACTGCCAAACCTTGGGTGATCGATGATGTTAAGCTTCACGGACCATATTGCACAACCCGGTCCTGCAGATTTGCCTTATACAACAAGGAAGATTACCCCTGTCAGAGCAAGCCCACAATCCTTGTCCAAGTCTTGTTTCTCCAGACTGGACTATTGTAATGCTCTCTTGGGGTTCCGCATGCTATCAAGCCTCTGCAACTGATCCAGAATGCAGCACCAAGTGGTCTTTAATGAGCCAAAAAAAGCTCACGTTACCCCCAAATCAGGTTACAATAACCAATAGCCGCTCGCATCAAATTCAATACTTTTGCCTACAAGACCACAACTGCCACTGCACCAATATCCTAAACTCGCTGGTTCAAACTTATGGTCCAAATTGCGTTCTGCAAGTGAACGAGCCTTGTGGTGCATCCCAAAAGAGGTACCAAATCACTCTCAACCTTTTCCTTCTTGCCCACTGGTGGAAATAATCTCAATTCGAACAGCTGAGTCTTTAGCCATTTTAAAATTCTAAAGACACATTTTTTCGCCCATGACTAACTAAAACTTAACTTACCTATTCTATTTAAAAAAAAAAAAAAATTCTAGTACGTGTACTTGCTAGACTAACTGAGACTTGTAGACACTTGTATACTGTTGCTCTCTATGGTCTGATTGATTGTTCTCCTCATTTGTAAGGTAAAATCTGCAAATATTAAATGTAAATGTAAATGTAAGTCCAAATTGTAATGAAATCGGGCTGGCCAATTGCTAAAGAGTATCAATCATTCTGAAAAACTCCAAACCATCTGAGTGTAAGAATGTAAAACTCCTAGTGACCAGGCATAAAGGAAACGGATATTGATGTCCAATACAAATATGAAACTTGGACCACTTGGAGCCAACAAAATGAGAAACCTGAGAACCCAAATGAAATAAATGACCTTCACTCTTAAAATAAAGCTTCTTTATTGGCATCTATGGTTCCATGAAGAACCTTTAACATCCATAGAAACCTTCTTTTGCACAAAATTTTCTTTAATTTTTATTTTTTTCAGATTATTAGAATGTTATTAATAGTAAGAAAAAAAATATTTTAAGAACTGTTCCCCGAAAGCTTCTTTAGGGGAACCCTAAAGACCCTTATTCTTAAGAGTGTCAATGGACCCAAAGATGACTATAAATGCAGCTTGCAGCTTATGGGATAGACTTAACTCCAAAATGTAAAGTCTGTCATGATTTACTCATCACCATGCCCTTCTAAACCAACTCGCCCCTTTTTATGATTTTTCAAATTTATAAATAAAACCCTGATTATTAGAGTATGCTACACAAATTCAAAATACTTCAAAATTCCACGTTTCATTCATTGTTACTTGCTGTTTCTTTGTAATTGTTTGTGAAAATTGTTTCTACAATATTTTTTTAATTCACTCAAGTCAGTCTAAATAAATAATTACTGCAAATGATTAAATATGTTAAGTGCTAGATAAGTGAAGTAACATATATTTAAGCCTGTTATGATAAGCATAACCATAATTATGGAGTGTAACCACATGCAATATCAATTACAGTAATGCTGTATGAGCATACACAAGACAACCTAATAATGAACATATACTGTAAAAATTAATATGTGCATAGCTATTTCTACTGTACCTGATCTAAGCTTCAGAAATGATAATGCTTGGGTGCATTATTATTCATTTTAGCACTGACTGACAAGAAGATAAACATTTCCCTGTCGAATAAAGGTCCGTATATTTCACTTTGTTCTATGACCTGCACTGTTTATTATATTAAACAGATTTAATTTACCCCTTCAAATGATCCCATTGCCCATGTTATTAAACGCCCAGTTATAGCAGGAATTAATACAAACAGACGATATCGATATTGTTTTTAGCCTCACCTGTGACGTGCAATCCCATCAATGAAGAAATAAAGACTAATGCCGTGTTCACAAACATGATTCTTCTTCTTGTACTACAAATACATTATGGCTTTATGAATATCAGTCGAGGTTGCAGTGTCTCTATGTTAAGACACTGAAACGATGGCTGTTTAATACAATAATTCTGCATCTGCTGAGGATCACACACCCCGATGTGTCTCTCTAGCGCTGAGAGGATCCATTTGGGGAATCGATTCGTTTGGTTGATTCATTTCAAAGAACCAATTCAGACGCCGAGACATATCTGATATTATGTCCGGTCCATACCAGAACATAAATAAAGCATCATTTAAAACTATTGTGTATTGTTTGTCAAATATGATAATCAATGAGAATCAAACACATACAGAGCTGGCGGGACGAGGCATTGGGCTTTTTCTGAATTAATCCCACTGTTCATCCCAGCTTTGTTCTATATTTAGTTCTGTAGGTTGTTTTTCTGTAAATACTATGTTGTTTAGCATTCAAACATCCACCCACCTCACAAACAAAGTTCTTTCTTTAGTCCAGTGATTCACACCGTCGCTCTGCGATTCTGCTCGAATGAATCTTAAGAATCGGTTCGAAGAAACGATTTGTTCATGAATCGTTAGTTCTCAGAAGAGAAAATGAGTAGGAGGAGAAAAACATAAGCTGAAAAATTAATAAGCGTTTTTTGCCAACATGAGCACACATACAGTGTTTTTAAAGGTAGCTATAAAAAAATCCCTCAATAAATGAATAGATCTGCACATCTTAAATAATTTATTATTAGGCTATTAGCAGTATTAGAAGTATTAATTATTGTATACTATTTCCTGCACTGTATGATCAAAAATCCCATACTTTTAATTTCAGCCACAGTTCACAGTTGTCCAGGCTGTCTGAATTTAACAAGCACCAAGAAGACCAAGCAGGTAAAGCCCATTTACCCCGCCTCTATTAGACACCTCCCCCCCGCAGAGGTACCGATGCATCGAAGACCCCCACACCAGAGCCGGGCCCAAGCGCATGCACCAACCCATGCTCCCGGCGGCACACCAACCAGGACCCAAGCCCCCCAGGCCCAGCCGTAACCCCAACCCGGAGGCAGAGCGCCCCCAGAACCCCAAGCCCCCCCCGGACCAACCCTGGAACAGTGCGGGTGCCAGGCTGGCAACCTACGTCCACCGGCACAGGCATCCCAAGCAACTTTTAGGCAAGGTTTTGTCAAGCCAATGTTAGTGTCTTGACAAGCTGATGATAGGCCTATGTTTATTGCCTGTGTTGTCCCACATCTCTGCTCCATAATGCTGCAATATAATCATTCGAGTGACATTTTTATATGACTTAATATTATATTGACATATATTGCATTATATAGTATATATACAGTAGCAGTATATAAGTGACGTGACATACAGCCAAGTATGGTCACCCATACTCAGAATTCGTGCTCTGCATTTAACCCATCCTAAGTGCACACACACAGCAGTGAACACACACACACAGCAGTGAACACACACACACAGCAGTGAACACACACACTGTGGACACACACCTGGAGCAGTGGGCAGCCATTTATGCTGCGGCATCCGGGGAGCAGTTGGAGGTTCGGGTGTGTGTTCACGGTGTGTGTGTGTGTGTGTTCACTGCTGTGTGTGTGCACACTTTGGATAGGTTAAATGCAGAGCACAAATTCTGAGTATGGGTCACCATACTTGGTCGTATGTCATGTCACACTTTATTCATTGTGGAATTGCATTTGCTCAGTTAAGTCCAAAGACTTGATTCTATCAGATGTCTAATCCCAAGGCACCAAAAAACTTAAAAGGCGTGTAAATATTAAAGCAGTCTTGCTAGAAATGTGGCCCTTTGAATGTCAGCATCACTTGGTTCTTTGTGCAAAACCTTTTATAGATCAGATTTGATCAAGAAAAGACTAAAAGGAAAAAGTCACATTCAGAACTCTAGCCTAGCGCTCCTGCTCTATAAAACGTGTTGGGCTTATGAACCAGAGGAAATAAAATAAAATAAAATAATATAAAATAAAATAAAAAATACAATTTAAAAAAATCAGGACAATGACTGCAATATCATGTTTTTGCAGAGCGACATGAATGAGTAATTTCTAATATTTTCATAGCAGTGTTATTTGATATACTATTTATAGTTTTTGTTAATATTTTATTCATTTTTAATTATTAATTTCAGTTATTTTAGCACTTCAAATTAAACTAAATGAAAATGAGAAATGTTGCCTTGTAAACTAGCTGATTTTTATTACATTTTATTTTATTATATTTTATTTCATGTTTGTTTCAAGTACGTTTCAAGTTTTAGTTTTAGTTAACAATAATAGTTTCCCTGTATGAATCTCTACAGTGATGATGCTGATCCTCAAGCACGTCTCACCACCATCCTCAAAACCTTCTAAACACTCAACATGAGAGGCATCACAAATCCTCACATTTTACTCATGCACTATTAAGAGGATATATAGGATGTTATTTATTCTGTCCAGATCTGCCAAGTCAGTCTCACTGCTGCGTCGTCTTGTGGCAAACATGCAGCTCTCTGCTGTTGCCATGGTGATCTGATATCTGACATTCACCATGCAGCAACAAGCATCCCTGCCAAGATGCATGGCCCAAAATAGATCTGATGTATTTGATGTGATTAGTCGGAGGGTAACTGCACTCCTGCAGCTGAATCCATCTTGGATCTGAAATGGTTTGACTGCTCTTCATTTCTGGACAGTGATCATAACAAGCAGCTTATGTATAGATATTTTACACATTACTAATTCAACATTAATTTTATTTTTTGTATACTTTTATATATCTTTTTGTAATTAGTTAAAAAAAATAACAGACAAAAGACTTACATAAAAGTCATATTTTAGTAGATTAGCCTATTAAAGTCTATTAACATTTTTAAATAATAAAAAAGAGATATTTTAGGCCTACTAGGTTAGCCTACTATATTAATATTTGAATCAGTTATTACATTCCTATTTCTAAAGCGCTTTCATTTTGATTAAAATGTTTAAAAAACTAAGCAACAAAACATACCTGAATGCAGCTTAGTTTACTAAGAGTTACTGTTTAACAGTCGATCAACGAGAACATAAGCCATTTATAAGCATTGCTCTTGTTTTATTTATCTTACCTTATTTATATTTTTACATTTTAGCACTGGTGAGTTATATGGTATCTGCTGCTTTTAGAAGTCATATGACATTCTAGCAGCTACTGTCACTTCTGAATATACAGAAAACTCAGTTGATAGAATGGAAGTAAAATGTTGTAATGGGAGAGGCTTAATGGCCTGGATGTTATCTCTGATTGGTCAGATACAGGGGCGCCGTAAAAAGGTGGGGGGAGGTAGGTGTTAGGACAATTCCAAGGCCCTGGCGTTAGAGGGGGCCACCTGAGGGGGGAACGCGATTTCTACCGAAGGGGACTCCCCCGGAATGCGATTTTTACTGAGGGGGGCCCGAGTAAATATGCTGTTCAGGGGGCCCACAAATCATAGCGACGCTCCTAGTCAGATATGTTGTGTTTAAATAATAATCTAAATAATTCTCTTTACATTTTAATTCCCTTACGAAAATTAACCATGGTTTTGCTACACTGATCATAGTTTAACCATGGTATTTGTAGTAAAATTGTGGTTATACAAATGGTAATCAATACGGCAAAAAAAAAAAAAAACATGCTTACTACACTTTTACTACTATAAAACCATGGTTATTTTTTTAAGGGTTTGTTTTAAGGTTTTAAATGTCAATTTCATACCTGCTATTATTCACTGTCCAGACCACGGTTATCACGTGGTTTCTGTTAATGTTCTCTGCGCTGATCAGGATGGACCAATTATAGTCAGTTTTGAATACCTGTTGGCTTTTGGTAAAGCATTTTATAGAGAATGGTGAAGCGGATTTACGTGTATATTTAGATATTTATAAAGCTTTTAAACAATATATTAATATGTTCATAAATTTTAGCACACAAATGTCTACAGTCAGGGCCGTAGCTAGAGGATTGGGGGCCCCCTGAAAAAATATTGATGTGGGCCCCCCACACACACACATATCATATACTGTACAATATACAAACATGGAACCAAATTGCATGCTTTTTTTGTGGTTTTCATAATATCTCAGTTATACAACTAATAAAATATTAGAATTATTCACAGAACATGGGCCTATATAGTAAAATTCCTGGATTTTGTGGGGCCCCCTGGGCAGTGGGGGCCCCTAGAATTGTCACCACCCTTTCACCCCACTAGCAACGGCCCTGTCTACAGTAAAAATAAAACGTCGTAAGTATTGAACGCAACTCAATGGATAAATGATCCTGGGCCACCGCGCGCCCCCTGCAGGAGGATCCCGTATGTTTGTCATAGGAAACAGTGCATCACCCTGACCCCGCTCCGAACGTCAGAGCGGAAGCCAAGATTTGGCAGAGTTCTTCGCACAGGCAGTGCTTAATAAAATCAGTGCGAAGCGCGGATCGGTGGCTGTTCGTGTGTGTCGCGGTCATCTGTGGATCTCTATGGCTGCTGTGATCGGCTAGGGGCTCGAATCCTGTGTTTTTGTGTCAGGCTGAGAGTTTGGGCATGGCGGCGGCTGGAGGGAAACGTATCGTTCAAGGTGGTGCCTGGGGGAGGGCTGCGTCGGAAAACATCGCTGGTGTTGCGATACTGCGAGAACAAATTCAACGACAAACACATCACCACTCTTCAGGTGAGAGTCCGTCTGACCCGAGCTGGCCGTGATTAACTGCATGCACGAGCCAGTCTTCACTCGTTTGTTTGTGCTTTCATCTGTAATATAAATAAATAGGCTACATTTTAAGAGTTTTGTCGGTTAATTTAACGAGCTTGTCAAATTGTTTTGCTCTCAAGTTTGTAAATCTGTTTTGTTTTCGTTATAGCAGTAGATCCTGGGCCTATATGGTGATAGATAGCACAATAATAACTACAATACTGCACTGTAATTACTCCATATAATAATTTTGTATTTAATTATGTAACTGTGTATAAAATTCATATAATATTTAACATGTCAAGCAGTGGCCTGCAGTGTATGCTATGCTTTCATTTTTTATAAACACAATTTGTCTAATTTTTCATGATTATTATGCATGCTGTTTGTCATGTTACCACGTATAATTATTGTATTTAAATCATTGTAAACAGTAGCATACATTTAATCACAAATCTTAATGTGGTTATTAACTTAGCTAACTTAAGTAGTTATTCATCAACTACTCGTATTCAGTTAGGGGAAGCTTTCTGGCCTTTTTTGTAATTTTCTCTTTTACATAGGAACCAAAACCTTTAATTCATTTGTGATGTGTGCACAAAGTACTGTTGTCACCAATATTTGCTTATAATAGATGAGAAGTAACAGAATGAAGATCAGAAAATGTTATAAATGCTTGGATTTTACATCATTACTAAATACATCCAAAGTTATGTGACTACAAGTTAACTTTAGTTAATGGTTTGTCCATTTCAACATATTGTCTCATTGCCATAACACATAATTAACAACACATAAAAATCCATGTCACACATCATTGTAAAAACTTGCTTGAATGATCATAGCGATGATGACATCTTTATTAAAAAACATGATAAATCACATACAGTACACCACTGTTCAAAAGTTTGGGGTTGCTCAGCAAGGCTGACTTTATTTGGCTAAAAAAACACAGGGACACAATACTTATGTATGATATTATTACAATTTATTATAACTGTTTTCTATATTAATATATTTTGAATGCACTTTGTTCCTGTGATTTTCAGCAGCATTACTCCAGTCTTCAGTGTCACATGATCCTTCAGAAATCATTCTAATATGCTGATTTTATGCTCAAGAAACATTTCATATAGGCTAACTATTATCAATGGAGTAAACAATTGCATTGATAACAGTTGTGTGTTGTCTGTTATCAAGGAAAGGATGTGCATTTATTTTATATAACTTTAAATATATATTTACAGGGTTAGCTCACCCCGTTTTCTTTAATCGTTTACTCACCCTCAGATCGTTCCAAACCAGTGTGACTTTCTTTTTTCAATGCAAACTAAAACTGTTTGGTTACCAACATTCTCCAAAATCTTCATTTGTGTTTTGAGAAGAAAAAAAAAAATAAAGGGAGACAAAAAGAACCTAAAGATAAAGGAGAGAAAAATTCGACATAATTTTCACTTTTGGATGAACTATCCCCTTAAATAAACATATGACACAAGCAAGAGAGCTGTTTTATATTAATATGTATTTTTTTTCTGAAATGTCTGTAGTATAAATCCAACATTACGGTAAATACAATGGAAGTCCATCAAAGTTTTCATCAGTGTGGTTACGTTTAAATGAGGATGGACTCATGTTCATCCATGTTACTGTTAACAGACTATAAAACATACAGAAAAGGCTCCTGGGCCTAGTTGTTACACTATGAAACCTGTTATGTGTTATCATAAACTTTTTCAAGGCATGTAGCATGTAATGTATGATAACATTTTTAAATATTACACATGCTTGTATATGTTTTAAGCATTACAGTAGGGTGTCTGAACTGCTATGTTTGTCTTTAGATAGTATGGCGGTAAATGGCACATCAAATAAGATTTTAGAAGTTTGAAATGTAAACAGACTTGAATCTTGTAAATCAATACCAATTTATGCCTTTGTTTGCAGGCATCGTTCCTCACAAAAAAGCTGAACATCACAGGAAAGAGAGTGAATCTGGCTATATGGGTGAGTCACGCATGTTCCACACTATGATTGTAGCATTTGTGAAGAGGTTGATCTTGAATAAAAGATTAAGTAAACACTGTGTTTTGGATAGATGTTACTGATCTGTGAGAATTAACAGCTCATTCTTAATAGTTGGTGTTATGCTTTCTTACAGCAGCCTGAAATCTGGTGCCTTTCACATCCTGTTTCACTTATTTAATGAGAAAGTTGGACTGGAGTTGTTTTCAAAGATATTAGCTTGGTGGATTGTTAAAAGTGGCCGTTACCAGAAAATGGAGCCCAGTGATTGGAGGGAATGTCAGCTGTATAGGAAAGATGCGAAGCAAATTATATTTTAATTTAGCTATATATTACGTTTAAATTATATTATATTTTAACTATATTATGTTTTAATAAAAGATTAATTACTTTATTTGCAATGACATGCAAGTAAATTATTCACACTCAAACCTAGAACATGTATAAAAAAATAAATGAGGACAGTTTTGTTTTCACATTGAGTTTAAAGTGTTTATTGACTCTAGAATCAAGGGAGTTCAACACAAGAATGCTCAAAGTGTCAGATTTGTGCTTTTCTTCCAAGTTCCTGACAAGAATTTATCCAGTCAGTTGCCTATAGTTGCCAAGTTTTACTGCATAGTTATAGCAGCTGATTGGTTCTTCCAAGCTGGCAAGACAGCCAATCAGTCTCTAAAGAAGAAAAATTACATGACTAACTTGTAAGACTTGTCTAAGCCTTTTATGCAACTGACCACAGCTCAGTCATTTTTAGCCCTCCTCCCCCCAGCACCACATGTCTAGGTCTGCTATAAAGGGTTTCTTCCTTCTTTACCTAGCAGTGGCATGTTTTTAATCCCTGTATTTCTGAGTATGTTTCAGCAGTGAGCTTTGCTCATGCCAGCAGCAGCAACATTTTAGTTGAGGGGATAAAGAGTGTTTTCTCAGTCCAAGTTTCTGTTATCTGATCTGTTTGTTGTGGTTTCTTTATATACTGCATATGTGTTTATATTTATCACAGGACACTGCTGGTCAGGAGCGTTTTCATGCCCTTGGACCCATCTACTACAGAGATTCCAATGGCGCATTATTGGTGTACGACGTCACAGATGAGGACTCGTTTCAGAAGGTGAATGTTTTCTCACTTACGTATATATTAAAAGGTCAAAATCAAATAATAAATATATGAGAACCAACGATAAATGTGTTAAATCAATTGTCAAGTTCTCTATTGTGCTCCACTACACAATACACTCTTAAAGGGATAGTTCACCCAAAAATGAAAATTCTGTCATTAATTACTCACCCTCATGTCGTTCCAAACCCGTAAGACCTTCGTTCATCCTCGGAACACGAATTAAGATATTTTTGATGCATTCCGGGAGCTCTCTGACCCTCCATAGACAGCAAGGATCCTAACACGATCAAGGCTCAGAAACGTAGCAAGGAGATCCTTAAAATAATCCATGTGACATCAGTGGTTCAACCGTAATTTTACGAAGCTACAAGAATACTTTTTGTGCGCAAAGAAAACAAAAATAATGACTTTATTCAACAATTCGAAAGGTTCTTTGGGGAACCAAAACTGGTTATTCTATGGCATCACTGTGAAAACACCCTTTTGGAGGCTTTATTTTTAAGTGTGTATTACCCCCATATTGTAGCTTGTAGATAAATGCGGTACATCTTATTAATAATTATTTGTTCTTGCTGTAAACTATCAGACTAACTTTTGTTTTCTTGACAGGTGAAGAACTGGGTAAAGGAGTTAAGGAAAATGTTGGGGAATGAGATCTGTTTATGTATAGTAGGTGAGTAACATTCATCATTTATTAACATGTTTCATGTTTTGTGTCTTAACACGTTTGTTACTTATTTATTTGGTCTAGCAGTTTGAAGTTGAATTCTACAAATGTCTTTTTTTATTTTCCCCTCTAGTTTTGGTGGCAAATCTGCCAAATAGATATAAACGTGACAGAGTTGTAACATTATATGGTTGTAGAAAATGAGAGAATTTTAAAATAGTAATAGCCTGGTAAACTCACAGAAATTGATTTACAGTCATGGGAATTTAATTTTAATCTAATCTTTAAAATATTTTGTCAGTTATAACTTGATTGCACAACCTCGAAAAGGATTTATTTAAAATCCTTAAATAATTTGGGTGTAAAAACTTTTTTTATTATTATTTTTATTAGAGCTGCTATATAGCAGAGTTTAGATTTGTCTTATATTTGATAAAGTTTGCATCATTGATTGTTTATTTTATTATTTTACTTTGAAGCAGCTTTGAAACAATCTGTAATGTATAAAGTAAATAAAGCTAACTTGACTTCATATCCATTTAAATATTTTTAGGTCTAATATTTATGGTTATCTGTTGTGAATATTTATTATAAGATCTTTTTTGTAGGCAATAAAATTGACCTGGAAAAAGACCGACATGTTTCAGTGGAGGAAGCAGAGGGGTATGTACTTCTCTCATGTTTTTTTGTGTTTTTACAGGATTTTTTAATATGCATTGTGGATAACAGACCATATGAAGGAAATCTTGTCTTTCTGTTTAATGTGTGGTTTTGTACATGCAAATTGCCACAGCAGTAATTAGAGATCAATGTCATGGCATGCGAATCCCAGGACAAAGTTCTGTCTTTACAGCTTGAAGCTCGTGCTTTACTCCTGGCCTTGGAAAATATAGCAAATTGACAAGAACAAAATTTCTTAATCTTCACCTGACTTTAGACACTTGAATCTGTAAAGACTATTTACAGTATGTTAGCAAGCAGACGTTGCCGCAAAGGAGCCTCAAGAAGGAATGTCAAATTCGACCCTAAGATTTATAAACTATTTAATGAATTACATGTGGCAGATGGAATGGGATGAATGCCATGGAAGTAAGTTACATGAACTAAACCTTAGTATAAGAAGAACATTTTTTATTAATTTCAAATCTAGGTATGATCAAGTTGTTTTTACTAGGTGCTGTTTAGGGCATATAAGACTCACACATAGTTATTTATTAAAAGGTGAGCCACCACCATTATGCCTTCCTTGTCAAACTACAATGACTATTAAACTTTTTTTTATTGGACTGAACGGCTTTTAATGTGAATAGACAACTATTTTATTCAGAGATGTGTTTAAATTATGTATTTAAAAATGTCTCACCTGAATGTTTTTTCGATTTTTGTGTAGTAGTAGTAATCTTAAATATCTTCTAGCTTCACGTTAATTGTATGAACTTTGTTATTTATTCTATTTCTGCCATGAAGATAGCTTTGCTGATGACATGGCGTTAAATAAATAAATAAATAGGCTCCAATTATAAGTTATCAGCAGTGTTGGTTAATCAGTAATCAGATTTGGCTTGTAAAAGGCTGTATTGGTCAAAGTGACCTGAGAGATAGACATCATACTCGTGTATGTAAATGTAAACACACAGTTTTATATATTCATAATTTATAATGTCTTTCAGACTAAATATGGTATATTATAGTTTTTGACTGAGGATGTATGAAGATCACATGCACTAAAAGACTGGTCACATGATTAAAACTATCACAAGATCAGTCCACACAACGTTGAGTCTTGTAAATGTTCACCCCTGTTCAAGTTTTTTTTGATGTAACAATGCAGAAAGTCTTTTCTCAACCATTAAAGTAATGTTGAAACCAACTAAATGAATGTAAAAAAAAAATAAAGAAATGTATAAACTAAATTTACTTGGTTGTAGAAGTGTGCACACCCTTTTATAATGGAGGCATGGAACTCTGTTTGGAATAAGCCAATCACATGCAAACTCTCACTGAAAAGTGAAGTTGTAAAAATGATTTATCTATACACACCATTTTTTTTTATTAATGTGCACTCATTATCTTTAATCAAATTTACTTGCTTACAACAGTCTATTTTCCATATATCTGGGCTATGGGGTAGGGTGGCCAGATGGAAGCCATTGCTTGCAAAAAAAAAAGCTCACCTAAATTTTGCCAAAACCACGTGGCAAAGTGTTTTATGGTCTGATGAAACCAAATTAATCTTTTGGGCCGTAATATTAACTGAATTTCATCTTTCAGCTTGATAGTAACCTCAAACACGAATGGCTTCTGAAGAAAAAGAATGTTTTCGAATTGCTGAGTAAGAGCCCAAAATCTTGAATGCCTTGTGCAGCCTGTACACACAGGAGATCCCCCTGCATTGTGATCAATCTGGAGCTCTTTTGCAAGGAAGAGTGGCAAAAAATGACAAATCAAGATGTGCTATGTTGATGGACTCTTGTTCAAAAGAAACAATTAAAAGCAAAAAGTATTTCAAAAGTATTTAGTTGAAGGGTGTCCACATTTTTGCAATCAGGTCAAGTCATTCTTTGTTTTTCCTTAAATGTTTATATTTGTTTGTTACTTGAATTTTGTTGGTTTTAACTGACAAACCAGTCTTTACAGCCTTTCCAAAAAAAATTGGCTATCAGGGATATTTTATTCATGATATTAGAAAAAAATGCTTACATCACCTTTTAAGTGCTATTTGGGAAATCTGTATCAATTGTTTTTATGTCCTCAAAATTTATTTTTTTGTCTTTTTTCAGATACGCAGAGTCAGTGGGTGCAAAACACTATCACACGTCAGCCAAATTAAACAAAGGCATTGAGGAGCTGTTTCTGGACCTGTGTAAACGTACGTTATTTTTAGATGCTGTGTATACGGTCAGTCTGTCTGTTTTCCATAACACAACAGGCTTCATGATTAATCGAAATTGTGTTTTTCAGAGTATAACATGGCACTGTGTTCTTTCACACACAAGCAGCTCATTGTTTTCAGTAGTGCTGTCAAACGATTATTTCGCATCCAAAATAAGTTTTTGTTTACATAATGTGTGTGTACTGTGTATATTTATTATGTATATATAAACGTACACATACAGTATTTATTTAGAAAGTATTTTCATGTATATATTTATATTCATGTAATTTATATTGTATATAAATATATTTAATATATAAACAACATATTTTTCTTATATATATACGTGCATGTGTGTGTATTTATAAATACATAATACACACATTATGTAAACTAAAACTTTTATTTTGGATGCAATTAATTGTTTGGCAGCGCTAGTTTTCAGTGTCTCAGAGCGGCTCAGGTCGCAGTAAATGCTGCTCTACAAAACTCATCTCAGCATCTGACTTTGGGTTGCTTATAGCATGCATTTGGGAATGCAGCATATGCCAAATCTCTTCCCAAGTTTTTAATGAGATGTGCTTATAAATCAGCTGTTGTCTGACCATTAAGACCATAAGATCATTGGTTTAATGTTTGAAAATGTAATGTTACAATTGTACTGTAAAATATGATATTTTCTTAAAGACATTTTACAGTGAAATATTAGAACTATTGTTTTATATATTTATTTAGTAATAATAATAATTTATTATTATTTTTATTTTGTAGTTATATTGATAATGATTGATATTGATATTTGCCCAAATTGTTTAGACCTACAAACAAGCACTGAAAACCTGGAGATTTTTTGTTTTTATTTGCTGCTGCTGCTAATATAATAATAATAATAATAAATTAATTAATATATATATTTTTTAATTAATAGTTTGTTTGTTTTTTTTCTCAAAAATCACTTTGCCCGTCTGGTGAGCCTGTCTTGTGCTGAATCTTTGTAGACTCAAATCTCCAGAACTGTTTGTCAGGATTTAATTTATCAAATCATCAGTAAAATTTCACAGCAGACGTGTTGTAAATTTTGCTTAAAAAAAAAAGTGAAAAAAAGCTTTGGTCAAAAAATAAATGTAGACTTCTCCTATAATTGTTTTTTCCTCAATAATTCTTTCTAAAAAAGGTTATTGACTCTTTTAATTGAAAGGTGTGGGTTTCAAAAAACTAAAAGGGTAAGAGTCGTATGTTTGCCAGAACCAAGGAGGTTTTTAACTCTGTCACACACACAGTCATGAGTGACATGTAGCACTACTTCAAAGAGCTTATTACATTTTTTTAAATTTATTTTATAGTTCATTACTTATCTGTCTTTAATTTTTGTCATTTTCACTGGCATCTGTAGGCATGATGGAGACAGCTCAGGCAGAGGAGAGGTCAAGGGGGAACGGCACGAGTCACACAAGCACAGCCCGGAGAGGCGTACAGATTGTCGACGATGAGCCCCAGACTGCCATGCCCGCCGGAGGCTGTTGTACATCCGGCTAAACACTTACCCCCTTGTACCATACCTGGGACTGATAACGGCCTCTCTCGCCCTCCTCTGTGTAAGAACTGCCACTTCCCACAGCTACACTCACCTGCGACTACTCTACAGCTCTGTCAAGTCATTTCTTTAACAGTTTGTTCCTTATTAAAAGGGTTGATTTGTAACTACATCCTTTGCCGGCAGACTTTAGGGGCCAAAAGATGCCAGATTGACCTGTTGAAAATATTCACAAATTATTACAAATAGGTACCAAACAATAATGCCCAGTCTTATAAAATACACATGCACTGATTCATTTCCCTAACAATCTGATATGTTAGCACTTTTTTTTTTTTTGGCAAGGTGTTGTGCATGTAGAATCTTTAAAATCCTAGTTTTATTTTACGTCTAAGAAAAAATAAATTCTTTATTTAATAACTTATTTACAATTTCATCAAACCATCTACATGTCCAAAGACCTTTGTACTTCTTGTAATCAATGGGCTTGTGTCATTCTTATACAGTCTCATTCTTCTGTCATTCATATCTTCTGTATCTTTCTTAAAAATGCAACATTAAAATACATCTAGAACATTTAAACTCCTTGTAGATTTTGTCTTTTCTCTTCAACTTGCTGATTTACCACTATCCAGACTTTAAAAGGGTAAAAAAAAAAAAAAATTTGTTTGCTTGCTAAATTCTTTATAGGGAAAAATCCAATACTGTGTATTTTTTTTCTTTTCAAGCTATCAATTGCAACAGTGAGTCAGAAAAGTGTTCAATATTAATGTTTTATGAATGTATAATGAATAATAATGGCTGTGGTAAGTGCTTTTCTTTTTTTTTATTTGGATTTGTTTTTTTTTAACTTACTTTTACAATGTAAATTGTGTTTTTCCCCCAAGACCTGAACATTTGGCCAGTTTTTGAAAGTACTAATAGTTTCCACAACCACATCACCTGTAAACACTGAGGTGCAGCTGTGAGCCTTCTGTGCCTTTAAATAAAAGTGTCTAGATTGACCCACCTATTGTCTCCTAGCATATATTATTAGAAAAACTTGTTTACTTAATTTCAAAGAGGTTTTACAGTGGGACAGTTGCATTAAACATTGGTTACACATATAACCAGGATCACCAGATGGCATATCTCAGTGAAATACCTGAATGTCCTTCTCATTTTTAAGAGCTCAATATAAATTATTTCACTATGTAAACTTAATGACATATATATCAATAAATGTCTGCCTAAAAGTCTTCCGTCAGTCATAGAACCGTGGTTATATGCGTAACCTACATTCTGTTTCCTTGGCTTCAGTTTGCCAGAGGGCTTAACTGAGTGGACAAAAAATAATTCTGGCACAAGTGTCTGATTAATATGCATCTCCCATATATTTACATTTAATCATTTAGCAGACGCTTTGCAAATGAGGAGAACAATAGAAGCAATCAGACCAAAAAGAAAGAAACAGTATACAAGTGCTTTGACAAGTCTCAGTTAGTCAAGCACAGCACACGTAGCATTATTTTTTTTATAAATTAGACCAAAACAAACAAATAAAACAGAATAGGCAAGTGCTAGTATTGATTGGTCAGGTGCTGGCGAAAAAGAACCGCTACTGTCAGATCATCTGGTTGGAATGAGAAGTAGAGTTGAGTGTCATCAGCATAGCAATGATATGAAAAGCCATGCATCTGAATGACAGATCCTAATGATGACATGTATATGGAGAAGAGAAGTGGTCCAAGCACTGAGCCTTGAGGAACCCCAGTAGCAAGAAGTTGTGACTTAGAAACCTCACCCCTCCAAGACCCCTGAAGGACCCACCTGAGAGGTTAGACTGGAACCACTGGAGTGCAGTTCCTTAGATGCCCATCTTTATGAGGGGGACAGGAGGATCTGGTGGTTACCTGTGTCAAAAGCAGCAGACAGATCCAGCAAGATAAGTAGTACTGAGGATTTGGAAGCTGCTCTTGCCAGTCTCAGGGCTTCAGTAAGCGAGAGCAGGGCAGTCTCAGTTGAGTGGCCACGGCCTTTATCATTAAAGGGCCATTCTGAACCTGCACAGAATTAGTACCCCACCAAAAATATGTACTGAACAAAACAACACTGAAGCATACATGTTATGAACTTGAACTCAAATTAATGAAGTTATTCAACTTTCATTTGGAAAATAGTAGTACAAAGTACTTAAATGGTATCTGCTCATGACTTTCCTTTGTGTTTAGTTGCCCAGCACTGTTTTGGAGGTATTTGGTATTTGTGTCATGACAAAGGGACCTGGCTTTCAAAATATTTGGTAATCGTTGCATTACATGAACAAACTTTAATACACAAACATGAAAATGACATGACCAAAGTCTTTCAGGTTTGAAATATTTTTGTCCAGACTTCCAGAATCAACTGAAACGTGGATATGATGAAGACTAAGTGTTTCACAGCTATACAGGGCATCTCCAAAAATTAGAATTTTGTGAAAAAGTTAATTTTTTTAAACTTATTTCAAAAAGTGAAACTTTAATATATTCTAGATTCATTACATGTAAATTAAAACATTTCAAAGGTTTTTTTTTTTTGTTTTAATTTTGATGATTAGAGCTTACAGCTCATGAAAGTAAAAAATCCAGTATCTCAAAATATTAGAATATTTACATTTGAGTTTCATTAAATGACCATCCCTACAGTATACAGTCCGGGTATCTCTTGTTCTTTGAAACCACAATAATGGGGAAGACTGCTGACTTGGCAATGATCCAGAAGATGAACATTGACACCCTCCACAAAGAGGGTAAGTCACAGAGGGTCATTACTGAAAGGTGTGGCTGTTTACAGAGTGCTGTATCAAAGCATATGAAATGCAGAGTTGACTGGAAGGAAGAATTTGGGTAGGAAAAGGTGCACAAGCAACAGGGATGACTGCAAGCTTGAGAATACCGTCAAGCAAAGCTGATTCAAACACTTGGGAGAGCTTCACAAGGAGTGGACTGAAGCTGGAGTCAGTGCATCAAGAGTCACCACGCTCAGACGTCTTCAGGAAAAGGGCTACCAAGCCACTTCTGAACCAGAGACAACGTCAGACGCATCTTACCTGGGCTAAGGAGAAAAGAACTGGACTGTTGCTCAGTGGTCCAAAGTCCTCTTTTCAGATGAAAGTAATTTTTGGATTTCATTTGGAAATCAAGGTCTGGAGGAACTGGAGACTCACATAATCCAAGCTGCTTGAAGTCCAGTGTGAAGTTTCCGAAGTCAGTGATGATCTGGGGTGCCGTGATGTCGGCTGGTGTTGGTCCATTGTGTTTTATCAAGTCCAAAGTCAATGCAGTCGTCTACCAGGAGATTTTGGAGCACTTTATGTTTCCATCTGCTGACAAGCTTTATGGAGATGCTGATTTCCTTTTCCAGCAGGACTTTAGCACCTGCCCACAGTGCCAAAACCACTTCCAAGTGGTTAGCTGACCATGATATTACTGTGCTTGATTGACCAGCCAACATGCCTGACCTGAACCCCATATGGAATCTATGGGATATTTTCAAGAGAAAGATGAGAAACAGTCGATTCAACAATACAGACGATCTGAAGGCTCAATAGTGCTTCAGCAGAGCCACAGGCTGATCGCTTCCATGCCACGCCTCACTGATGCTGTCATTTGTGCTAAAGGAGCCCCGACCAAGTATTGAGTGCATAAATGAACATACTTTAAAGAACTTGAACTTTTCTGTTTTGCAAATCCTTTTTTTTGGATTGATCTTAGGAAATATTCTAATATTTTGAGATACTGGATTTTTGACTTTCATGAGCTGTAAGCTCTAATCATCAAAAAAAAAAAATTGAAATGTTTTACATGTAATGAATTTAGAATATATGAAAGTTTCACTTTTTCAGATAAGTTACAAAAAAACGATTTTCACGATATTCTAATTTTTTAGAATACATCACCACCTAATTATTTGTTTCATACATTGTCGAACTGCTTGAGAGGTGCTTTTTTCGGTTTGCAAATTAATTACATTTCATTTACATGGTCATATTGTAAATTTAGTCAAAGCTAAAAAAAATACTGTCATAGTGTGAATAATATAATAATCATGTAATCCATAAAACGTAACTGTAATCTGATTATGAGCATTATAAATTGTAATTTACTCTAATAACAAATTGTTGGAATCTGATAGGTTAATTCAAATTACATCTAATCAGTACTTCGCAGCACTGCCTATTTATTTCTCAATTAATGAACCCTGAATCTGCATTGAAATGTACAATTTCTTTCTTTCTTTCTTTTTATTATTAATATTGGTAAATGGTCCATACCTAAGGGGATGAATTGCTGTCCACACATGTGGAAAATCTCCAGTCAATTAGTTTTGTGTCATAATAGTGAGCTGTTATTTCGTTAAAACGATACATTTTCTCGCAATACCGACATATTATGTCACAAAAATTATATGATAAATTATATGATTATATGATAAAAAAGAATAAAACTAAAAAATCCAAATGTTTACAAAACAAGAATAAATCACATGTAAATTTTATAGAACTCACAAACTCGTGGCTTATTTGTATTTATTGCAATAATTTATTTTATAGTAAATCTGCGTTTATTAATAAAAGCAGTTTCTTTCGCATTTTACTTGGCGTTTTTTTTCTCTCTCGTGGGAAATTTGTCCTCCCTCGGCTGCCGTGGCAACACGTCACAATGGAGGATGTGCGACGTCATATTTGTGGCCTCATCATCATATGCTTCTGGCAACAACACAGCAGTGCGTTTCATTTTTAAACTTTATTGACGATTGACGCGCGGATAAGCGGCCGGGACTCTCTGCGTTTGCCGTCATTAGAGCTGTGAAGATTAATTCAGATGTGTACTAAGACCAGCGCGCGGACAGCAGCACAGCAGCAGCTAACGCTACTGCTGTGAACCTGAGATGCTTCCACTGATGCGCTTCTTGTGATAAAATGATGGAGGGAAGAGAGAAGATGGAGTCTGATGATGTGGTGATCATCGTGGAGAACGAGGCGGAAAGCAAGCGCGCTGATGAAGCTCAGGGTAGCGTGAGGACGGTGATGATGGCTCTGATGGACGTGTGTCCCGTGTGTAAGCTCAGCTTCAGCAGCAGAGAGCCCAAGCTGCTGCCCTGCCTGCACTCCTTCTGTAAGAGATGCTTACCTGCTCACAACATACCCTCCAGCACCGCCAGCCCCGCGCGACAGTGTAAGAGTTCGCTTTCACTCATTCACAAGACGCGCTACTCCAATAACTAACCCCAATAAAAGAGAAGAGCTGAGAAACAGTAACGTTACAAAGTCCCAAAGCTGCTAGAACAAAGAAAAAGGCCATTTATACATTCATGCTGATCTTCAATTAAAATATGGGCAATTAATAAGCTGAACAAATGAGCTTTCCATTGATGTATGGTTTATGATAGGACAATATTTGGCTGAGATACAACTATTTGTAAATCTGGAATCTGAGGGTGCAAAAAAATCTAAATATTGAGAAAATCATCTTTAAAGTTGTTCAAATGAAGTCTTTAGCAATGCATATTACTAATCAAACATTAAGTTTTGATATTTACGGTAGAAAAATTACTAAATATCTTCATGGAACATGATCTTAATATCATAATGATTTTTGGCATAAAAGAAAAATCGATAATTTTGACACATACAATGTATTGTTGGCTATTGCTACAAATATACATGTGCTACTTATGACTGGTTTTGTGGTCCACGGTCACATAAACTATATGCGAGTCTTAAAATTACTCTGTTCATTTAAATTTACTTTTCAGATAATTCAGATGATGATTTACTCGGGTTCTGCTTTGTTTGTCATCGTTTATACAGTTATTCAACTAAATTGCCATATTTTTAAATAGAATCGTTGATTAAGAATTTTATATGAATGACACTTTAGAAATATATATTGCATCCCAATAGTGGGGTAAGATAGCCTCTTTGAATAATTTAATATTTTGTGCTTTGGCAAGTGTTCCTATTTATTCATTTTTCTGCACATGCTAAACTTGCATATAAATGCATTACATTATTTTATATATAGTACACTATATATCTCAGAATCAGAAAGAGCTTTATTGCCAGGTATGTTTACACATACGAGGAAGTTGTTTTGGTAACAGAAGCTTCCACAGCACAAACAGAATGACAGTGACAATACAAGACACCGATAATAAAAAAGATAAAAATAGAGAATAACGATATTTAAAGAAAAAATACACAATATACAAAATAGACAATAGATGGTAATTGTGTGTACAGGTATGTTATGCACAAATGCAAGGAAATGTAAAATAAGTATGTGTGTTAAATAAATAAATGTTTAAATAGTGTTCATGAGTTAACTGTTCATGAGATGGATTGCCAATAGTATGTAGTAGATGATTATTTACTATATACTATTGCACAGTGCACATTTTGATCCGGATGGAATGGAGTAAGATTTGCACATTCCTAATATTTGTTTTACCTTATGTTTGGGGGAAAAAAAATATGAAATCAGCGAAAATACAAAGATTACCATGCTATGTGTTTTATATAGTTCTTAAAAAAATCAATTGACAGCCCTAATTAATCATGGTTATTAGCACCTAACATTAAAATGTGTAATCATGAATATATTTTCATATTAAAGCTCCGAATTAATGAACAAGGACAGGTATTTTTTTATTTTTTATTATTATTTATTTTTTTAATAAGTAGCCTACACTGTATAAAGGCCAGTGTCATTGATGCCAATACTGATAACGATGTTTCAATTAACTGTTTTTTTTTCCAGTTTGTAATAATGTGTCCTCTTTTGTATGATGCATTCTGGTGACTTGGTATTGAATATGTTTTGCTGCTCTTCTCTTTTGTGTTACATTAGTGAACATGATCCGCTGTCCAGTCTGTCAGCAGGAGTGTATGGATGTTGAGGTCTTGGATAACTTCTTTGTCAAGGATTC
>JALXFT010003356.1:0-46951 GCA_023376895.1 Aspiorhynchus laticeps | reverse complement strand
TAAATGTTGGTCTGTTCCTCTCACAAAACTGTTTAAATATAGTGTGTATGATACTTTTATAATACTTTTACTGTGCACTTGGTCACCATCCACTCTAAAGCCCTGTTCACACCAAGAACGATAACTATAAAGATAATGATAAAGATATAGTTCTAAAAATCATTCTCAGTATTAAAGAATAGCAGAGTTCATACTACAACTATAACGATCAGAATCCATCCTGCTATAAGGAGCTGGAGAATTTAAAGCGGCAGACGAGTGTGCGTTTAGAATAAACAGACGATATCGTTCGCTGGTGTGGCTGGATGCTAATATCGTTATCTTTATAGTTATCTTTATAGTCATTGTTCTTGGTGTGAACAGAGCTTAATTGTATGAAAGAGCAGCATGAACATTCTTTAAAGCATCGTATTTTATGTTCCACAGACAAAAGAAAGTCATACAGGTTTGGAAAGAATTTTAACTTTTAACTCGATTGACAGCATCTGTAATCTTTGCTTGTTTTTGTAAACTGACAGACAAGCTGATATTATTTTCAACAGCATGACAAAGATGCTATCAATAGAGCTGAACTTGTTTTGAACCCTTGTTTTGATTCCTTTAAAGAATGATATCTAGACATATGCTAATGTACTACTTTTGATAGAAAAATGAAAGACTGTTAGTTTAGAAGATGCCTACAGAGGAGAGAACAGGAGACAGGTAAAAATAGATTTAAGCCATGAACCATGTGAACCATGGGACAGAGAAAAAGACTGAGGATCTGTGGAAGGTAGATGCAGTCAGCAGCACAGAGACATTAGAGGATGCTTTCACACAGTCTCACGATGGAAATTACAAGATGCTTTATCTGGAAAAAAGTAACAGAGGGAAAGAGAATGAAAGAGAGAGAGACAGAGAGAACTATCAGAGGGAGAAGAACCTTATAGGGCTTATACTCGAAGGTTTACCCCTGTGTAGGCTCAAAAGCCATAGCAGTGCAGCACACTGAGTACCTCTGCTTACTGTAAAACCTCATCTTTTTAGCAAACCACGCTTGACAACAGAAGCCTCTCGGAAAATAAGTGCGCTCTCTGTATTCTCTCTGTGGATTTTTGGACTAAATTCAGGTTTTAATACAGGTTCTTCTTGCAATATCCAGACATACTTTTTTAAAATAAATTAATTTTGAAAGCAATTATTTAATTATTTCATGCAATTATTCAATTATTTAATATACATCAAAGTCATGTTGTGTATGATATTTTAATAGCCATGTCTTATTTGATATATTCTGTTGTCCAAATGTATATAACAAATCTTTAAGAATATGCTATTTTAAAGCTGAAGTGTGTCATTGTTTTGTTAAAATCCTATTACAGTTCAAAATATCCATAGACATCTATAAATGAGTAATTTGTAGGTTGATTTGTCCAAAAAGTGTTTCTCTGTGGTGCGATTAAAACAACATTGTCTCAACCAATGGCATTGGATTGGGGGCGGAACTATCTGTTTATCCAACCAATGGTTCATGTTTATGAAATCTGATCTATCATATTTTTTGCAATTCCATTTGCTCAAAAAACAACCACTTCAGCTTTAAAAAATAAATCAGATTCAAATCAAAGAAAAAATATTTTCTGCCATGCACTAAATGCACATTATCGCTGTGTTTTGTACGCATTCTGTTGTAGGTAATAGCTTTAGTTTTGGACAGAGAGAAGACAGAGAATGGCTTATCAAGAAACAGGGATTTGAAAATAAAACCAACACCTTCAGACAACAAAGAAGAACCCAACAACAAGAGAAAAGGCCCAACACAGCAAGACAGCACAGAAATCGAGAGAAGGAGAGGAGGGACTCAAGGAGGAGACACAAACAGTGGCCCATAGAGGATCAGTCAAAGCCAGACAGGCCATCTTGCAAAGAGCCACTCAATCACAGAGAGACAACTACAGAGAAGGTTTCAAATACAGAACAGAAGTACCACGGCACACACGGTGGGGTGTTGCATGTGCTGCTGTGTGTGAGGAGGAATGCTTGGAGCATGTGTGTGTGTGTGTGTGTGTCTGTAAGAGTTTTCGTGTTTTGTGAGTGTTTTTGAGTGTAAGTGTTGTGTCTGACACAGGTAGGGAAAGCAGGGAACTCACTCCCAGGAGCGGCGCTTGCATTGGCAGTGGAGAGAACTACATGAGTGGGGGTAGAAATATTGGTTACGTCATGGAGCTGGCTGAGCACAGAGGATCGACGTCTCACTGCACCCTGAAACGAACCACTTCTCTTGAACGTACTCACTACCTCCATCTGCAGGAGAGAGAGAGAACCACATCATATACACACTTCAGAGCAAGAAAGAGAGAGAAAGAGCAAGAAGGAGAGAGCAGAGCGAGGAGAAATATGCTTGTGATACTTCACCCGGTAGGAGAAAACAAAGCTATGTTGCCATTGTGTACTAAGGGGTACATCTTTAGACATTAAAAGGATAATTCACCCAAAAATTAAAATTCTGTCATTATTTATTCTTCCTCATGTCGTTCTAAATCCACTTGCTGTTATTTTTTTGCTGTGAAAAACAACAATTTAATTTTTGTTCAGTCTGTTCCTCGCATAAAGCTGTTACTTTGAAAGCACATGATATTTTTGTCCTTTTTGGGGCTTTACAGACATTTACTATGTGGAAATGTGGAAACCAGCATAATTATTCTTCAGAATTTCTCCTTTTGGGTTCCACAGAAGACAGAAAGTCATACATAAAACAACATGAGGCTGAGTAAACGATGACATAATTTTTATTTTTGGGTAAACTACCCCTTTAAGGAACTGCAACCAGGATCATAATGAAAGTCATGATGAAATCATAACTGACCCAGTTTACTTTCTTAGTACATGGTCTGGGTCTTATTAAGAAATATTTATTGGTGCATAATATAACAAAGAAAATAAAAGTCTTTATAATCATTCATCAAAATGTAATAATTTGCTCTGTCACTAACACAACTAATTGCTGACCACCAAGACCTGTGCATATCAAGAACACTTTCCACTATTCAGTCATTTTCTAATAAAAAAAATCAAGTCCTGAATATCATATTCACTCAAGAAAAAATAAACTGGTTGCAAATGGCATTTCACTTAAAGAAACACGCTGCATTGTCAGTTAATTTATCAGGATTCTGTTCTGTTTTTCCAGAAATAGAGTGCAGATGTCACTGCGGTATTCTTTTGTTTCTAAATGGCTTTGTTAAAAGATAAAATAGACTGCACAAGATAAGTTCACTGAATATTACTTGTAATAAAAGCTAACACAACAAATGGATGCCTCTGCACCACCCCAAATGTTTCACTTCTCTGAAACTCACTTTATGCGCTGAATCAATTTTACATGCAGCCCTTAAGAACAAGTTGAACCAGGCCAAACTGAAATGGGAAATGCCGTAAGAATATGCAATCATCTTGCATAAGACCTCATCGATAATTAATCTGCAAATACCCTGTGTCAAAAACACAACACTTAGAAATGGAGGTGCTCTCCTCAGTGGAGCCACGCAGGATGAAAGCGGTGATTAGATTAGGCTGACTGATGATATGAGGCCAGCCGCTATAATGTGTGTCGTGTTTTGCCTACTCAGTGTCGAGCAGTGAGGGAATCGATGGAAACCTTGTAAGGAGCTTTACAAGCACTTCAGCGATCTATACCGGGCACTCCAAATTTTAAAAAAATGTCTATATAATGCTCTACTATCCCATCAAGTCTGCTAACTGATGGTGTATATTGGCAAGAACATGGCCAAAAGAGTGAGTGCTACATCATGCATGCGCTTTGAGAGCGTTCTGTTATAAAAGCTCTTTCTTAAGTTACAGTGCCATGAACCAACAGGCACCACGACCAGCCTCCTCTATGCCTGCTGACCTTTAATATCATATACGTACCTAGTGCAATTCTGCTCAGGAAACAAAAGTAATACTAACAACTCACAAGCACACCACACAACAGATCTTTCCACAAAGACGCTATTAGTTTTCGTCTAGCACAATTTAAGGAACAAGCACACAACAATTCTATGCAAACCCAAACACATAAAGAGAGAAAATCTCACTTAAAGTCATGGATGGAGTCCAGACCGAGAACTACAATTAGCATAAGAACAATTCAGTTCTGCTCAAGGAAATTAATTTAGCATTGGACTAAAATCAAGCTACTTCAACAATAATAAAAAAACCTGTGAGCGGAGTTGAAAATTATAGAGAGAAAGAGATAGTGAACAGAAAATGGACAGAGAAACAAGATAGTATAATACACATTTGGTTGATTATATATACAGATCAAATCAAAATAAGAGCTACTTCTAATATATTCTTCTCAGCTTTTATTGTAACTAAAGTAAGCACATTTATGATAATATTACAAGCCTTGATGCGTAAGATAGGGATGCACTATAAATCAGTACTATATCAGTAGATATTAGAAATGTATCTTATTGTTTCAGCAGATATACTCCTGTTCAAAAGTTTGGGGTCAGTTTTTTTTTCTGAAAGAAATTAATACTTTTATTCAGCAAGGACAAATTAAATTGATGAAAACTGATGAAAATTAAAGTTTAAAATTTCAAAAGATTTCTCTTTCAACTATATGCTATTCTTTTGAACTTTGTTCATCAAAGAATCCTGAAAAAATATATCACAGTTTTTACAAAAATATTAAGCAGCACAAATGTTTTCAACATTGATAATAATATTTGTTTCTTGACCATCAAACCAGCATATTAGAATGATTTCTGAAGGATCCGGAGTAATGATGCTGAAAATTCAGGAATAAGTTACATTTTAAAATATGTTAAAACAGAAAAAATCTATTTAAAAAAATAATAACAATAATAATAATAATAATAATATTTTTAATAATAATAATAATTTTCAACAGTATTACTGTATTTTGATCAACTAAATGTAGCCTTGGTAAGCATAAAAGACTTAAAAGACAAAAATATTACTGACCCCAAACTTCTGAACCCCTAATTTCATACTGTACATTATAATGTACAATATGAAATTTACATTTAGCATTTAAAATGAACTGATTTGAGGTTTTATTGTTGTTTTTTTATCTATTTAAACAAAATAGTATAGAATTACATACAGCCATAACATGAAAATAATTAGCAGCTTATCATATCAACCAGATCTTTAATACTGGTGCATCCCCAGAGTCAAACATTGTTCAGATCCTCATCAAATCTTTCAAGCTCTATCAAGTCTAAGGAGCAACATTCTCAAGTCCCAAGCAGCGCGACTGATTCTGTGCTGTGACTCTGAGCCAAGTGAGTTACTAAGCAATAAATTACGACTTTAAAGGACTCGAGTTACATAATAGAGTGACAAAACAGAGCTCTGAGCACCGGAAGGGGGGAGGGAATGTTATAGATTCTTGTTGGGGGAAATCTCTACGCATTTAGTGATGGGTCCCAACAGTGGGATACAGAGACAGAGGTAGAGTAGTGAAGGATAGGAGGAAAGAGAAGAGGAAGAAGGCAAGGATGAACTAATGTTGGTGATTCAGAGAGGGTCTAGAGAGAGCGAGGAGAGAAGAGGAGGAAACGAAAGGAAAAGCAAAAGAGCATTCTTTGAGGAGACATAAGTTATACTGTCTGTGGAAACCATCTTAGGTGACTAGAGCTCTAACTAGTTCTACAAAAGGGATTGATTGGTCAGAGGTAAGGGGTCTCATGCACAGCACCTGAGTCTGGATACGGTTAAGGCCTCTAAACCAGAGGATCTGCCCCCTGCGTAGCTCTCTCTCAGCGTGGTCTATCTCCTCCTCGTCATCGGCTAGCTCGTCCTCTGTCATCTCGTCGGTCCCTGGCCCGTGGCCTGCCTCCTTCAGACACTTCAGGTGACTAGTGGGCACGGTGGTGATCACCTTCAGATGAAAATAAGATTTTTTTAAGAGGAGTTGCATGACTGATACTGTACGATGGTGAGCAGTGCTGGATATACAGTTTATACAATACATGGGCAAAAATATGTGGATATCTCATCTTTTTAAACAAATATGGAACTGATTGAAACTGAATAAGACACATCCCCTATTACCAAAACTCTGCCCTATAAAGATATCAATGAGGCCGTCAAAACCATATATTGATGGCATTGCAATCACAGAAATATATTACATTATAAAATATATTAAAATAAAAAACAGTTACTCTAAATTGTAATATTACTGTAATTTTGATCAAATAAATGCAGTCTTGCTGCATTTTGAAAATATTTGAAAATTAAATATTTGAAAAATATTTGAAAAAATATGTTGAAAATATTTGAACGGTAGCCTATTAGATATATTTATCAGTGCATACTCTTTTTCCTATTTTTCATCCTGTACAATTACAATTTGATGCATAAATTCACAACTCATTTTAGTTTTTAGTGTTTTATTATTAATTTATTTAGACAAAATAGTAAAAAAATATATATATCAGCCTTAAGATTAAAATAAGTATTAGAAAATACCTATCATATCAGCCACAGTCGGCACAATTACTATCGGCACAGTTATTGTTCAGCTCTATCAAGTCTGAGTAACCACATTTTCAAGTCTCATGCAGCACTAGGATGGTACTATGGCCAAAAACATAGACGCCCCTTCTAATTAAAAGTACTCGCATTCTATCAAATTTAGCTGTGGAATTAGCCACACACCCTTTCCCCAAAACTCCGCCCTACAAAGATACCGCTGAGCTGTCAGAATTGGCGGCAGCAAGATAACATTGTTGCAAGACAAAACTGAAAAATGCTTATGAAGCTGGAATTGGTGCTTAACTTGCATGATCCAGTTCATTCCTGCTGCCCATATTTGGACTGCCCTAAGAATATGCAAAATGATTGACAGGCAGAAAGTATCTTTAAAAAACTTGGCTTTGAGTGGTTAAACAATGAATCTGTGATATCTGTCAGGCAATGGGGATATTTTCTAAGTAGCATTCTATTAAAAATCACTCTTATCACCTTTAACGGGTTTGTCTATTTTGGCTACACTAATTCATGAGACTTTCAGATGCATAAAATCGATCATGCATCCACTGACAAATATTCACAGTAAGATAAAAACCAAACAGCTTGTCCACAAATAAAATGCTGCACTGAGTCTGGTGTGGAAGAACTTGAACCCAACTGAAAACCCATGGGATGAATTCGGGATGAGCCAGACCTCATTACCCAACATCAGTGCCTGACCTCACTGATGCTCTTGTGTCTTAATGGGAGCAAATTCACACAGCTATGTTCCAACATTTAGTAGAAAAAAGGCTTCCCTGAAGAGTAGAGGCTGTTGTAGCAATAAAAGCCCCAATTAATGGACATTGGTTTAAAATTAATCACATGTGGCACACAGTTTGGGTGTTCACATACTTGTGGTCATGTTGTGTACAGTATATTATAATTGAAAAGGAAAGTATATTAGATGCACACAAAATAATTAACATTTATTTTAATATTTTCTTATAGTCACTAAAAATACATTAAAACGTGCTTCTAGGCAGGTTATAAGGATATAGGATATAAGGCAGTCTAGCAAAGTTATCAGCTGATGAAATAATTTCAAAATGGCCAAATATCAGCCAATAAATCAGATTCTTTGGGGAAAAAATCTTAAACTTGATGAAATACTCGACACCTTCAGTCACACAAAGATCTTTGATAGTTGTTCTCCTTATTTGTTTTTTTATGTCTCTTGTTCTCCTACCTGACCCCACAGCAGTTCTCCAACTCCCACGAAGAGGCACCACAGCCATTGCTCCATATTGAGAGGGGCACAGCTGAAGGGCTTGCCCCCAAACTGCACAATCACAATCTGCAAACAGATCAACAGAACAAAACAAAGTCAACACTAACCTCATCAAGCACATCAGTCACCCTCTCATGTCACCTTTCATACAATCTCATGGACAGGTAGAATTATTATTTCAGATAGAATTTTTATTTCAAAAATAGTCTATACAAATCACCCAAAAATTTTAATTCTGTCATCATTTACTGTTTTAAACCTGTATGAATATCTTTTTTCTGTGTAAAATAAAAGATGCTATTTTGAAGAATGTTAGTAACCAAACAGATTCAGTTCCCATTAACTTTCATTGCATTTATTTGTAGACAAAAAAAATAAAAAATAAAAATGTAAAAAACAATGGAATTGAAAGGTAACCAAAAGTGCTTGCTTACCAGCATTCTTCAAAATATTTTTTATGATCCACTGAACAAAGAAATGCATGCAGGTTTAGAACAGCATAAGGTTTTTTCCCCAACTTTTTTTTTTTCCTAAACCAGTTAAGCACAAATCCTGCCCACCCGATTTCACTTGTCATCTCAATCATACACTCATGGATGGATGGATCTTATTTATCAGGATGTGCCACGAATGCTATATTGATGTTAAAGGGATAGTTCACCCAAAAATGAAAATTCTGTCATTAATTACTCACCCTCATGTCGTTCCAAACCCGTAAGTGTTACATGGACTATTTTATCGATGTTCTTACTACTTTTCTGGGCCTTAAACATGTCAGTTTCGTTACTATCTATGGAGGGTCAGAACGCTGTGGGATTTCATCAAAAATATCTTAATTTGTGTTCCAAAGATCTACAAAGGTCTTATGGGTTTGGAACGACATGATGGTGAGTAATTAATGACAGAATTTTCATTTTTGGGTGACCTATCCCTTTAAAGTTAGGGTTAGTGTTTAGTATTTGTTTCAGTATTATTTAGGCAATAAGCACTGTGATTGACATGACCAATGAAGTCTTTAGAATCCATTGTGGGGCAAGGTTTGTGCTTAACTGGGAAAAACATGCATTTAAGGAAGTAATGCAGTTATTTTTAGCTTCAAGCATGAACAAATTAGCCAAAATATACTACAATTATTTTTTATATTTTATAAATAGTTAATTATAGATAATATTTGCAAACAAGGTTAAGGGAAAAAATGGTTTATAATATAAACTGAATAATAGTAGAACTAGTCTTACTATCTTATGCAATAATGCTTATCAAATAAAATCATCTTGTTTAAAAGATTTTTCAAAAGACAAACAACACAAAAATACAGATCAAAAATTTTTGAGGTGTGCAGAACTTCATTAACGATGGGGTTCAAATTCTGCAGAAATCTGGAGAATCTGCTCATAGAGCACAATGCAAACAGTATCTCTGACCTGCATTCCAAATGTTCCCAGAACAATGCTGCAGAAGATAGGGTTTGCGAAGATGCCGTCGAACACGTTTCTTTCGCCGTGAATCTTGCGAGCGTTGATCTCGTTGAAGAGCTGCATCAGGACGAAGGTGTTGAAGATGATGGTGTAGTGTTCAGATGGGGGTGAGTGTAAGGGGGCGTTTCGGCCGCTGTCGATGTTGAAGATTTTCTCTCCTTGTTAAGATGAAAGAGATGAAGGCATACAAAATTAAACTGCTCTTAAAAGTTTTAAAGGTGCACTCAGCATGCACTCATTTTTTCCCCTTTAGACCAGTTTCTTATGCTAGTACTGCTCTCACTCTCAGAGCATCTGCTAAATGAATATGTAAGTATATGCCACATATCGGATACTATAATGTTAAGTTTGAATTGTAAGCTGCTACACTATTATTCATCTTATAAATAATGCAAAACAACACATATTGATCCTTGGACTCTCTGTCCTACCGACAAACAGCAGGGTGAAGATGATGACGAGCTGATAGACTCCATGCCCAGGATGTTCTTCATCATTGTGAGCGAGATGAGGGGGTTGTTGCGCCCGTAGGGTTTCCTAAGCAGCAGAGATTCGGTGGGCGGCTCAGTGGCAAGAGCCAAAGAGGCAAATGTGTCCATGATCAGATTGACCCACAACATCTGTACTGCTTTTAGCGGAGAGTCCTTCACACAAACACACACAGATTGCAGATGAAGGTACTGAATTACACTCTTGGCCAGTGAAGTGTGTGCAGTACCACCAGTCTCCAGCAGGAGGCTCAGTGGCTGATTTAATTATGGCTTCCTTCCTTTTGCTGTGAGCTTGAGAGGTGCAATGCAGTCAGTTCTCCTAACCTGCATGACACAGAGCTATCAGCGATCTAGACTGGCCATCTCTCACTTACCACAACGCTACAGGCTAAGAAAAATGACACTGATCTGAGGAGCAGATTTGGGGGGACGCAATGTTTGAAGTGAGTGAAATTCCCTTGCCCTACCATATCAGTTGTTTCAAATCATTTGCATTTGTAAATGAAATATTAACTGCTACAGGAGCTCTAAGCAATAACAAGTCATGCAGGGGAACCTCTAAAGGAAAATTCCAGGTTCAATATGTTGAGCTGAATTGACAGCACTTGTGGAATATTGTTGATTACCACAAAATTAATTTCAACTTGTCCCCCTTGCCCCCTTCTCTTTATAAAAAAGCTAATATTTGGGCTACATTGAGGCACTTACAAAGGAAGTGAATGAATGAGACAACATTACAATATTCATTGTTTCAATAGTATAGCCATAAAATGTAAACAATATGTGTTAACATGATTTTAATGTAAAAAATATTTACTAACCTTCTCTGTATAAAGTTATATCCAATTTTACAACTTAATTGACATGATAATCTGACACCTAAAACTCTAATATGACGAATATACAATGATGAGCACCTAGAATTACACGTTTTAACAGAAAAATGACTGCAAGTGCTTTTGAAAAAATATTAGCTTCACATTTCTGCTTTTAAATCCTCCACAAATTGGCCCAATTATTAGTGCATCACCACAACCTGAATTTTTGAGGGACAATTAGAAATAATTTTTTGAGGTAAACAACACTGTACCACAAATGCTGTCAATTGAGCTTAATTTAATCAAATAAATTACTACATAATACTACATAAAAGCTTGAACTAAAATAATAAATAAGTACATTTAAGTTGAAGCAATAAATTACTAAAACTGAAATAAAATTAAAGCTATATAGAAATATTTAAATGATAAAACTGACACATCACAAAATCACTAAAACAAATTAAAATGAATGCTAAAAATAAAATATTAATAAATGCTATAATAGCATATTAATAATACTAAAATTACAGTGGTTTGTGTTTGTGTGCTACCTGTGTAATGCAGGCCCCGGTGAAAGCTACGGTGACGGCCACTACATTGACAGTAAGCTGAAACTGCAGGAACTTGGAGATGCTGTCATACACATTTCTCCCCCACATGACAGCCTTCACAATGCTGGAGAAGTTATCATCGGTCAGGATGATGTCAGAGGCTTCTTTAGCTACATCAGTGCCTGCTATACCCTGGAGACGGCAAGAGAGAGAAAGAGCAAGAGATTTAGGTACTGTAATACATGCATCAAAATCAGATTCATTGGAGAAAAGTGGCTTTTATTCACCGGAGAACTTCCTGTGTTATTATACACCCTTGTTAGGTGAACATGATATAAGTAGAGCTTCTAATAAATCAATATTCATCTCCTACCATTACTCATCTCTCAACTACTTCTTGGATGGAAGGGCGAATATATGAATAGATTAGAGGGAAGTGTTCGTCAGATGTGCTTACCATCGCAAAGCCCACATCTGCCTTCTTGAGAGCCGGCCCGTCATTGGTCCCATCACCAGTTACGGCCACCACCTGTCTCTGCTCCAACACAGTGCTGTCAATGATGCCTACACAATGGCATCATCACCCAGCAAACAATTATCAGCTAGCACATAACCTTGACCAATCACTGAATACAACTACTGTCACCACAGAACATGAATTCATCAGTCTGATACATTTTAATTGACTGTATATTGCGCCCTACTGAGTGTCAAATTTACATTGTAAATACACTCCTGCAACAGTTAACAATTTGGACACATTTTACTGAATTTCCATCACTGTTAAACATTTTTGGGGTTTGTTTTTTGAAAGAAATACTTTTATTCAGCTAAGATGCATTAACTGATCAAAATGGACAGTAAAGAAATTTATAATGTTACAAAAGATTTATATTTTATATAAATACTGTTCTTTGGAACTTTTTATTCATCAAAGAATCCTGAAAAAATAAATCATGGTTTGCACAAAAATATTAAGTATATTGATATTTTTAAATATTAATATTTGCATTATTTCTTTCAATATTAATAATATTAAGTATAAAATATTGTTTCTTGAGCACCAAATCAGCATATTAGAATGATTACTGAAGGATCACGTGACACTGAAGACCGGAGTAATGGCTGCTGAAAATTCAGCTTTGCCTCACAGGAACAAGTTACATTTTAAAATATATTAAAACAGAAAATGGTAATTTTAATTTTAAAAAATATTTTACAATATTAATGTTTTACTGTATTCTTGATCAAACAAATGCCTCTTTGGTGAGCATAAGAGAAATCATTAAAAAAATCTTACTGACTCCAAACTTTTGAACAGTAGTGTAACTTTCTCATGGTCTTAAAATCTTACAATCAGTTTGTTCTAATTTGTGTAAAGCTGCAGTCAAAGGGTTAAAACTTTGAATCTATAAATTTAAATCTATTCATTTAAAATGTGAATAAAAAAATAAAATAAAATATAAATATAAAATATAAATATAATATAAGTTTAACGATTTTGGACGCTACATAATTCCCATACCATACATAGTAGTGCACAGTAAGATTCAAGCGAGTCTGGGTTTGAGAATGATGAGTAGAAAGAGCATTTCACCTTTTACGAGAGTGTGTTTGTCCGTGGGGGAGGAACGTGCAAGGACTCTGAGTTTAGGCCAGATCTTATCAATCCTCTCCTGCTCAATCTATAACACACACACACATGCACGTACACAGAGCACGGACATTCATGATTCAGTTTAGTCTGTATTGGTTTGGCGCTGAGATGTCTGAGATTCAATTTTCACGAACCTCTCCTTTCTCATTCCTGATTCTTCGGTTGAATTCTTTACCCTCCAGGCACAGAAAGTCATCCCCGGGCTGAATGATGCCACACTTGGCAGCAATAGCTCGTGCTGTGTTGATGTTGTCGCCGGTGACCATGCGCACAGTGATGCCTGCCCTCTGACACTTGCGAATGGCTTCAGGGACCTGCGGGAGGAGCAGAGAAATGCTTGAAAAGAGAAAACGCATTCCAAGGATACATGAAACATGTTCTCATTGCATACTGTACCTCAGGTCGAACGGGATCCTCGATCCCGACAACTGCGATGCAGGTCAGATTGGTGACAATTTCAGCTTCGTTATCCCAGTCAGGCTCGGGGTCGCAGGGAAGATCACGATAACCGATGCAGATGGTTCGCAGGCCTTCACACGCCATGGGCTCGATCACTTTCTTCACCATCTCATCTCGGTCCCGTGGCTTGAAGTTACGTGCTTCACCATTGGCACCAAGTATCGAGGAACACCTGAGGTAGAAGAGAAAGCAGGAAGGCCATAAAAAGGGGTTTAATGACAACCAACAAATTTACGTTTTTAATTCCTACTATAGATCTGGTTGTGGTTTACTAACTTTTTCAGAAGGATCTCAGAAGCTCCTTTGCTGTAGAGCCGGAAACTTCCATCCGGCATCTGCACCACGGTGCTCATTGACTTGCGTACAGAGTTGAAAGTGTAGACTTTGTAGAGTTTCTCCTCTGGGATTTGCTCTCTCACAGGGCCGTAGTCTCTCTTCAAGTCCAACAGGAAGCCCAGCAGACCACACTCTGTCTTATTACCAACCTGCTTGGGCAGACCACCTTCCACATCCGGTGGCTGAAAGAGAATTGAAATGAAGCAAGAGACACGGAGGAGAGAAAATGAAAAGAATTGGACCGAAGACGTTTCTATTTATATTTGACAAGCCAGTACAACAGTAAATTCTTAATAGGTTAACAGTGCTTCCCTCCTGAAAAATTATTTTTACCAGCCTAAGCTGGCATGCTGGTCTCCCTCCCAGAACTGCAATTTTTTTTTGTAATTTTAACAGTAAAATACTGCAAAAATACTACGGTACTATCTGTTATTTGGTTAACAAGCAAGTTTACTTGCTATATATGCTGAAAATCTTTATTAGGGGACATTTTAAGTAATTTTACAGTAAAATACTGTAAAATTTATAGACTTGGTTATCAGTATATTATAAAGGTACAAAGTAGTAGGATGTAATATTAACATTATATCAATTAATGGAATATACCATTATTATCTTTTTTACAGTAAATTTAAGTTCATTCTGTAACCCTAAAATTGTGCTACCATATTTTTATCATAAAGTCCTGGCAAACCCTGCTGTTTGTTTTTACTGTGAAATGAACAGATTACATGCAGGTAACTTGGCTGGGAGTCCAGCTAGACCATCTGAAGACCATTTCAGCCAGGGTTTAACCAGATAATACTAGCTGAGGCTGGATATTAATTTTTTTGTCATTTTTAAAAAAAATTAATGATATCCAATCTCTCACCATGATCTTGGAGGTATAAGCGCAGTTGATAGATATGGCATTGACAATTATCTCTAGGGTGTTGGGGTTGATCTGGCTGGGGTCTGGGATCTCACGGAAGTGCTGGTCAATGATGTAGGCCTGCACTACAGTCATGCGGTTGGTGGTGAGGGTGCCGGTCTTGTCAGAGCAGATGGCAGTGGCGTTGCCCATTGTCTCGCAGGCATCCAAGTGACGCACTAGGTTATTGTCCTTCATCATTTTCTGAATTAACAGCAATAGAAGATTTGGGTGGTAAAAAAAACAGTGATGACAAAAGCAAAACATGCTAAAAATAATATATGAAAAACATCAAGAGAAAAATGTGTTTATTTTGTTCAAATTTGCTTATGTAGTCTGTTAGCTCTACAATACATTTGATCTGCTGTTTATACACACACACACACACACACACACACACAGACAGACAGAGCACCTGTTCTCTCTCACCTTAACTGAATAGGCCAGGGAGATGGTAACAGCAAGGGGAAGACCCTCAGGCACAGCTACCACCAGCACAGTCACACCGATGATAAAGAATTTGACAAAATACTGCACGTAGATGGGCGTGCACTCGGGCAACCAGCTCTGCCCCTCCACCACAAACGTCTCAATCACAAAGTACAGCACCAGGATGATAACTGTAATGGCTGACATCACAAGACCTACAAACAACACATTATATTCAAATTAAAATAAATCTTCAGGATACTTGCAGATCAATCTATAGTCTGTCAATTGACTATAAATAACAAATAAAGTAATGCATTACTTATCAAAATGACAGCATAATATCTGATTAATTTCTAATAATTTAATTTATTATGCAAAATAAAAATAGGGTTATATCTTTTTTATGATAATTATTTGTGTGCATCATAAACTATTGTGATTGTAAGTGAAAACGTTTATGATTAACATGTTCATTTTTAATAAAACGTTACAACATTACAAAGTTGTGGCCTAATGGTTGGATATACGTATAACCTGAAGGTCGCACAAATTGCAAATATGGGTTACCATACTTGTCACAACACTTTTACTTTTTTCACTTTCAGTTAGTGCTTCTGCTAGGTTAACAGTGTTAAAATGTAGCACAAAAGTAACTTAACACATTCATTTCCATAACAAGTAGCAAATTCATTAGTCAGCACAGAATATGTAAAATTAAAATGCGTTACATTCCATGAAAAATAACAATGTAACAATTAGCTAGTACTTCCTCACAGTTAACAGTGACACAATGTAGCACATGTTATTTTCCATAAAAAGTAACAATTAATCAGCACTTACACTCCATTACTTGTGAAAATATGTAACAAAAAGTAACACAATGTGTTACATTCCATGAAAAATAACAATTTAACACCGATAGCTGGTACTTCCTCTGAGTTAACACTGAGAATTTGTAGCACAAAATCTAATACGTTTCTTCCCATAAAAAGTAACAACAGTAAAAAAATATATAACAAAAGTAGCGCGTTACATTTCATAAAAAGTAACAATGTAACACAATTAGCAAGGGCTTCCTCTCAGTTAACACTGAGAAAATGTAGCACAAAATTTAACACATTACTTTCCATACAAAGTAACAATGTATTACAACTAATCAGCACTTCCTCTCGGCTAAGACAGTTACATTACATAAAAAGTAACAATGTAACATAATTAGCAAATGTTTCTGTTCACAATTAGAACATTTTGCACAAAAGTAATTTAACATGTTACCTTCCACTAAAAATCTAGCTCAAATAGTTACTTTTTTAAGAAGTAATGGAATACTGTCATGGTAAAATTTAGCTTCAAGTAACATTCTTCAACACTGAATATAGCTTTGTATGAGGATAAAAAAATAAAAGACAATAGGATCAGCACAGCAGAGTGTAAGTGTGTCAGAGTGAGGTGATTTATCTTTCCATATGACATCACCTCGTAATTGGCCACATGAAGTCCCACGCACCTGCTTTGCCAATCTGTACAGCCAGTTTGGTGAGTTTGCCCTGCAGTACAGACTTCTCCTTCTTGGGCACGTTGGATTTTTTCTTCTCTCTCTCCTCCACTTCTCCGCCCTCCGCACTCTTCAGAGGCTGCATCTCCATGGCAACGGCTCCATCCTGCTTTTTGGCTGGTGGGCGGGACATGAGTTAGCGTCACTACATATGGACAACAAATCTGTCGTGTCACAACTCAGAGGCATTGTGAGAGGCCTCCGGCATGAACGAGACTCATTCAAAGCTCTGAATACCTTCATGCCACACACTGAATATTTACGCCCAAAGTGGTGTACACACACATACACTGGACACACAACAAAGGAAAGCAAGACAAATGTGATCACGCACAGCATAAACACTGACGTCGGTTAGAGTCTGTCCACAACAAGTTCTCGAGTTCTACAGAGCTGGCACTATTCAGCAAAATGTGTTTGGGTGCTTTTTCTCGACACCGGAAACAATGAACTACGGTTACAGTGTACTATGCAAGGAAGCGGTCGTCATGTATGCCGTTGAGCAACCGAGTGTGATGTTACACAAAGAGTGTTTTTCTGCCTCTTTATGTATGTGGCTGTGTGCATACATGGTATTAGCGATTATATTTCCCGTTGCTATCCTCATATAGCAACAGCGTAACGGAGTCCACAGAAATTTTCCACAACAAGAAAATAATTAACCCCTCATTCTCTCCATTCATCTACTCTACTATCCCTGTGGTACCTTTATTCTGATTGGTCTCCACAGCTGCCTCTGGCTGCTTGCCTGTGACAGAGAAAGACAGAGAAAGAGAGAGAGAGATAGAGGGGAACAAGGGAATAAAAAGCGACAGACAGGGACAGAATGAGAGACAGGGCACACAGTGTTCTTGAGTGGGGAAAATGAGAGCGCACAGAACTATGGAAACAGACACACAAACGCAAACATACGGCACACACATTGAGCTGAGCTTCTAAACTATGACATGTTAAACCGCTCCGCCACAATTTTGGGCTAATCCGACTCTATTTAGTGCTTATTGTAGTCACTTCATCTATGCTGAAGGTGTTCTGTAACTCCAGAGGACTCAAAACAACAGGGCTGTGGATTACGTACCATTGGTGATGCCACTCGGTTTGGCCATAGTTGTTAGAGAGTAACTACTGTCCTCTGATTGGATAGCGAAACAAAGGGATAATGCAGGTGTGGAGGAAGGGGATCGTGGGAAATTTTTAGGATTGGGTGGTGGTAGAAGTAAGAAAAAAGACAAATTAATGATGATCATGTGGAATTAAGGGAAACTGAAAAAAGCCAAAACTGCATGTGCGTAGGTTGTTAATATGAAATTACAAGTACTGACAGCACTTCAACAGTGAGACGTTCCTGCAAGATGATTCTGCTTCATGTAAAATATTGTTTTCTAATTCTTGTGTAACAGTTATTTGAGCTGTCAACATTCTAGTTAAATTAGTAAATCTAGTTAATTTAGCATGATTAATTATTAGCAAAGATTCACAAGCTACAGAATGAAACAGAACGGAGGGATCTTGAGATGTGTTTTAACTACATTTCACTTATAGTGTCCTAAAATACAGCACTCATGGGACAAGATGCTGAAAAACGGTTAAACACAAAGAAACGGCCAGAGATATAATAAAAAATAAAAAATACTGCAGAAAGAATAAAAGATCACGTCTAGTGTGAATCTACTTCGTTAAGCAAATAATATATTGATCTACTCAGTGAGTTAGTCTTATATAATGTCTTGAATTACCATCATTTGGGGGCTTTGATTAGCAAATATTTATATTATAGTTAAAGCTGCAGTCCGTAACTTTTTTGTGTTCAAAATTTATATAATAAGCGAGTACACCATGAATCCATTTTCCAAACCGTGTTTTTGGCTTGTCCTGAATCACTACTGTACACCTTTAATAAGTGTTTATATTCGGACTATTTTAGACTGGTTCGGGTAGGTACCGCTGCGGAGTAGCCCAGTACCTGAGAGAAGTAGTTCCGGCTACAATGTTCTTCCGCAAGAGTGCCAAAAGTTACGGACTGTAGCTTTAAATAAAACTAAAGCTGAAACTAAAATACTGAAAATAAACTGAAAAAAAAAAATTGTTACTTGAAATAAAATAAATGTTAACTGAAATAAAATAATAAAAAACTTTTTTAGTTGCCAAGCAACATTTATCATTTTAGTTTAGTCTAATTAATTTAGTTAAACTAAAACTGAAATAAAAATGTATAAAAACTATATACACATTTAAAAACAACTACTAAAAATGACAAAAAGTTAACAAAATGACTAAAATTCTATTGTGATTAATCAACACATTGAGTAATTACTTTATTAATTTATTGATAGCCCTAATTGTTATACATGTAGCTTTTATGGCCTCATGTTAATTGAGACACAGCATAGAATAGTTGTATTTAAAAAATTCACACTGCAAGACTGCAAAAATCTTTGAAGGGTGAAAAAAATCAACATGCACTATGCCTCATGCATTCATATAGATTTTAACTTCAAATCTTAAATGGTGAATTAAAAAGGGTTGTTGACATTATTCGTTATACTGTATGTGCATTTTACTAATCTACAATTATGGGTATCAGAAAAGATGTACAAATATTCCAAATCACTTTTGCAAAAGCAAAAAAGACAATTGAGATGTGATTGTGAGGCAGTTCTACGTTCGTTCGATGGCTGATGACACATATAGAGCGATTCAGTGGGACAGTAACAGAACATGGTGCTACTTCATCCTTCATCCACCCACATCCAACCTTTGCTCTCTCTCCCTCTCTCTGTTTCTCTCTTTCGTTCCCTTTCTCTGAATAATTAATCAGCCTCCTCCAATATAACTCCTAATCCTTCTCTATTCCCTTCACTCCAGTCTCCTCTCTGTTGGCTGCAGGTTAAATTACCCATGACATGGGCCATAAAGTTTGCAGCAGTGGAGCTCTGCTTGTCTCTCTTGCTCGTCTTACCATTCATAAATATTCCTGCAGGCTCCGAGCCCTCTGGTCCTCCATTCATATCCAACCCATCTCTCTCTTATGTAAGGATCTCCCACCCCCTCTCTCTCCATTCTCCACTGTCTGGTAGTGCTACTCACAACGTGTGCAGTAATTCTCACTACATCCTACACTAGCCTCAGCATTTTCTCGGAGTATTACGGTGTGTTTTGGTTGGCGTTTGATGCTCTTCCTTCTTACACCTACCTTTCTTCTCTTTCTTCTCCTCCTCCCCTTCCCCGGCTCCCAGCAGAGTGTATATGATGCCAGTCTGAGAGTTGACTCCAACTGCAGTTACCAGCATCCTGCCTGATCCCTCCATCACATGGGTACCTGAGAAAGAAAGATTGAGAGATAGATAGACAGATTTATGAAAAGACACAATGTAGATGAATGATATTTAATTGCAGCATAAATTGAAAGACCCCCAACAAATTCTGCAAATGTTGTCCCAGCTAGCCTCATAGAACTAGTTTAAATAAATGATTTCCTGTTGAACAATGTGGCTGATTTGTGACCTCCCAGCATGCATTGCAGCATCAATAAATTATGTTCTACCCTTCTGTTTCAAAGATTGTCACTTCATATTAAGAGTCAATATAAAACTATATGTAAAATCATGCCTTTTATATTTATGCCAGGAAATAAAATTATAATGTCTAAAAAACAACACATTTAAATCATTTTAATTATCTTGTAAAGTGAACTAGAACTTAGTAATAATGTTTTATTTCAAAGCTCAAGTTCATTTTACAAGAATGTAACATTTCTATAACAATAACAATGTCTAAATTAATAAAAAATAATACAATTAAATAATTGTACTTTTCTTGTAAGGTGACCTTGAGCTTAATAATAACAATATAAACTATAATAAAAACAACACTGGTTTAATTTAAGAAAGAAGAAAATGACCAATTTCTATAAATGTATAAATTTTACAAGAAAATTACCAATTAATAAAAAATAATAATAACAGTTTAATTTAAGAAATAAGAAAATGACCAATTTCTATAATAATAATAAAAATAATTCATATAGCACTTTTCCAAAGTTGCTATATGATGCTTTAGAAAAAAAAACTACAATAACAAAAAAAATCTTAATCTATAATTGCCTTGACAAGAAGCTACTGACTGAATAAGACATTTTACATTTAGCACACAAATTCAAATTGGCTAAAAAAGTAGCATTACTGAAGACAGTTGTTGCAGCTCATATTTCTGTGATTATTTTCATATCTCAACAATTCCATTTAGACATTGACTATTTATCTACAAATGCAGACAGCCTGGTCTGCTGCAGTTCACCATTAGCATTTGACTCCAGACCGCACACAACAACAGCCTCCATACATCAACCTCACAAAAATATAATTGGGATATTATTCAATAATATCATCAGTGGAGCAGGATAGCCTCATAAAGAGAATGGAGTTATCATCCCAAGTGTCTAAGAATAGCATGGAGGAAGGAAGAGGGCATGCACCAGTGCTCACAGCAGGAAACAGAGATTCTCAGATCTAATTAACAACATCTGGATGCCACTGCAGCATCTCAGTTATTCTGACACACAGAATGCGGATGCTCCGAGTGCTTTGTGCTGCTGACTGACAGCTGACGGAGCGCAGCCGAGAGGAGAATACAAAACTACTTTAGACACTTTCAAGAAAGGTTGACCAGTCTCTTAAGGAGAGTGATGGGCATCTACCTTTAACAACGATATAACTTTAATTCACAGCGAGTTTTTTGCTACTAGCCTAAAGGCCTATTCACACTAAGAATGATACCTATACAGATAACAATATTAGCATTCACACCTACAGACAATAATGTTCTGTTTATAAGTGCTGCAGTTACTGTATGCTGTCTGCCACTTTAAATGCTCAAGCTCTGTAAAGTCAGTGGATTCTGACTGACTTTCAATGTTTTTATTGTTAATGAGCAGGAAAAAGTGTCCTTAAAATGATTCCAGAGAATGATATTGTTGTATGGACTTTTAAACAATTATCTAGGCATTAGGCAATTATTAAAACTTTCTAGGTATAACTGTTATCATCCTCTGTGTGAACAAGCCTTAAGACTGTATTTAGAATCTTAAAGGTGCAGTCAGCAATTTTAGCTGCTTTGCTATCTTCCACCACACTGACTGCTTTCTAAACTCCTCCCTCCAAAGTCATGTCTGCAAATCCAAATAATAATAAATAAATAAAAGTTTCACAGAAATAAAGCACTTCTGATTGGCTAGTTTTCTGATTGGCTCAAATAATGTGGGTCACTCCCTCCAGGTGGAGTTGGGAAGCTCACTGCATCACTGAGTTACAATTAAAGTTAAAATTCATTGTTAAATTAAAGTGGCTCACACCAGAGGGGCTTCTATGATCCACACATGTACGCATGCTTACCAGAGAGAAGCATGGGGTCCTTGTCGGCCGACTTCTGCACATGATCTGATTCACCGGTTAAAGAGCTCTCGTCGATTTTCAGGTCATTTCCCTGAATCAGGATCCCATCAGCAGGTAGGAGGTCACCTGAGAAAGGAAACAAAAGTGGGACAAATAAATATCCCGTGATCAATAGAGCATCCTTAATATGCCAAAAAGCATTCACTTTTCCTACCAGTAATGCTATATTGCACAGGGTACATTAGCAACAAATGAGTTCCCATCTTGATTTGTGGAAATGTGAACATTACTCTAAAAATACCCCTGTGTTAATCCACACCTTCCTCATAATAGATGAGTTAAGCCTAATCTCAGCATTTATTCCATTCTCTGGGCTCAGCAGAATAGGAAACTGACCGTATTTGACCTGGGCCATGTCCCCAACCACCATCTCAGCGACGGGGATCTGGATGACGTTTCCATTGCGCACCACAGCGAATCGCTGCTCCAGCTCGATGCGGCTCTGCAGTCCCCGGAACTGTTTCTCTTTACTCCAGTCGTTGAAAGCCGTCACCAGCACCACGCAAATGACGGATAGTAGGATGGCCGCACCTTCGATCCATCCTGCCTCTGCCTCCCCCTCATCTTCAGCTCCTCCTGACACATTTCCACAACCTGCAGAGGTTAGAAGTTCATTATTACATGGGCGTCTGGAATACTTGATTCTGATTGATCAATTGCAGTTGGTGCTTTTTGTTGCTGGAAGCAAATACTTTCCAGATGAAGCGCTCTTTAACAGACTTCTTGGAGACGTGCTATCTGGGACTTGGTCCCCATAGCTGACATGACTTTTAATGGGCAGGCTTTTTGGTGCCTGATTAGAAATTATAAAGCATGTATTTATTCTTAAACATCAAAATATGCTAATTAATGTAATTTAAACCACATCAAAGGCATTAAATATGTTTTAAACATAACACATTATATTACATAAGCAAAAAAATTCTTTCAAATTCTTTGTGTTTTCAGTCTGGTTAAGGAAAGCTCTTTTGATTAGCTAGACTAAGATATCATGATAACACTCATTTTGCAGATACTGAGATAAGCATTTCTTTAATGTCTTTTGATTTGCTCTGTGGTCTCTTTCTTGTTTCATACCAATTCAAGTTTGCTGTCTTGCAACTCAGAATGATTAGCTGACTGGCAAGCTTGTGTGCTTCATTATTTATATATTTTTTAATATCTACACACATCAATTCTAAAGTTTGGTAAATATTCTTAAAGAAATTATTACTTTAATTTGAGCAATTACAACGGCAGTAAAATGTATTCAAATGTCAGTAAAAGTAATTTATAATGTTCATTTATAATGTTCTGAATCAAAAGACCTCAAAGAAATGCTAATGTCAATGTCTGAGAAAATGCAGTGTTATGATATCTTAAAGAATCTTAAAAAAAAATTACAAAATATTTCCACAAATATATTAAACAGCAAATTTTCAACATAAATCATACTCAGAAATGTTTCTCGAGCAAACATTGCTGCCTTTACTGTATTATTGATTAAATAAATGCAGCCTAGGATGAACATAAAATACTTTTAAAAAACATTAAAAAAATTTGAATGGTAGTGTATGATGAGCATAAAACAGTAGATGACTAGATTCTCAGCAGTCCCCCGTTAAAGCAAGAAAACAAAAATATCACTTTGAATATCAACAAACTGGTAAGAGAAACTTAAAAAAAACTTCAAAATAGAAGAGGACTTTACATTTTAGCTAAATATGTTATAGAAAAGCTTACTTGGACCGCAGATTAATATTAATATATTAATTAATGTTGTAATACTGTTGCAGTGTTTGTCTTGCTGGAAGATACAAGAAAGAATGAAAAAATAAACAACAACATTCAAATCAGTATTAAATGTTAGTAAATAGCCAAGCAATTAATAGAATAATGTGCAGTAAGGCTGGTGATATTAAAAAAATGGACCCTTTCAGAAATCTGTTCACCCTGCCAGAGTTTATTTTCAATAATGCTCGGCTGGTTTACATTATCCCTTCTTTATGCAGAGTGACATTTAGGTTATGCTGCACTCAATATGCGATTGTATAAAACTTTCAGAATGTTTTACTGTTTATCTTTCCCCAGCATCCCTGAACTGGTTTTCTCTTTCTCTGCATTCCTGCTTGACATCCTCTTTTCTCACTCCATTTTCTCACCTTCATTCTCACCTTTTTCCTCCCACACTCCCTTGATTCAGTTCTCTCTCTCTTCCCTCCCACTCTCTATCCGTCATTCCCTCCTCCCTCGACCCACACCATCCCTTTAACTCCCTTCCTCTACACACACCTCATCCCTCTAACATCCCCGTCTAGCTTCCCTCTCTCTCTCACCCTCGCTCTCGTGTCCGGGTGGCTGATAGAAGGACAGGCCGAGGGAGATGATGGCTGCGATCTCCAGGATGATGAGGGTGACGTCTTGTAATGCCTCCCACACCAGCTGAAGGAAGGTCTTGGCCTTTTTCGGGGGTATGAAGTTTTGTCCAAATGCCTGTCCGCGCTTCTCCAGATCTGCCGGGTTACCTGACAAACCTGAAAGGAAAAGAAGAAGAGTCAAACAGAGGTCATCACAATTTTTGTAATGCGTGGGCACCCTCACCCCCAGGGCAATGAGTAGGATATACCATTAAGGAACTTAGTGTGCCTCTCTCATCTCAGAGCCTGGGACTTTCCTGTTAAGGTTCGAAACATCCTGTACATTTGGCTTTACCCAATGCAGGACACAATGTTTTTAAACAGTTATTAAGAATGAGGTGCTTGTGTTTGCTATCTGCAGTCTGGCTCTTGACGCAATTTGGATTTTAATGGTCTTTAGCCCTAATGTCTTTTGGCAAGAAGCATTTTTGGCCAAACTAATGTCTTTTGACAAGGGTACTATAAAGTTTTACTGATAAATCCTTGATATCTACCTAATGACGAGGATATGCAGTCTGGGTGCGATTTGTTAAAAAAAAACAGAGGGATGTTTGAAAGAGAATGTCAACATTGAAAATTTAATGAAGAAATGTATAATACAGTGTAATTCATATAAAATACAAAAAATAGTTGTCTAAACTGAATTAACTAAATTACACATTTTTAACATTTAACTTACTGACTATAAATTTATTTATATAATTATAATTTATAGGCTCCATGAGGTTCATATTAAGATACCCTCGTGAAAAATAAATATATTAAAACGTATTTGAAATACATTTATGTCATGCTAAGTACACTACAAAAACATTTACATATTTATGTATTTAATAAAAAATACCCTGCAATTGTATTTTTGGTATACTAAACTGGTCTACTTCAAGTCTGCTAAATTTCAACAACTAATTTTGTGTTTAATGCACTTTAATTGTGCAGAAATAGTGCTGAAGTCCAACTAAAGATATACTGAAGTATATTTGATTGTGCTAAAGTGGAACTATTGCAAGTATACTTTAAATATCTTGCATTTAAAGGCCAATACTATTCAAAGATCATACAATCCTCATCAATAGTGACCTTAAAACACATTTTAGGCTTAATATTAAGAAATGTGCATTGTGCACAAGTAATAGCCTACTTTAAATAAAGTTTAATTATAATGTTTATATCAGTAAGTTCCGAGCAATATGCCAGTAAATATGTCAATAGCTTTGAACTATACTTAGTATGAAATAAATCTATTTTAAATATATTACTTTTTTATTATGGTAAGCTGTAAAACCTTCTGAACACATTTCAGCCATCTATCCTGACAAATTTGTATTATTTAATTCCATCATAGTCCAGCATAAGTTGTAATGTTGTGCACGTTTTACTAGGTTGCTTGCAACACTGAAAATAAAATTTGTAACACAAGGCATCACATACTACCAGATTTTCACTCTGAACACAACAAACTCATGCAGAAACATGCACCTTGTTGCTAGGAGACACGTGAAAACAATATGTGTTGAAAACAACATGTTTGATATCCTCTGACTAGATGGAATCACAATCTGAAGCTTAAAAAAACAGTGTTTGCTCATAACAATAAGTAACTAATAAACAGCACTAATTATTGCTTATATTAAAGAATATACATTTCTTGAAACTTCTTGAAAAATCACAAAATGAATTGTGTCATTCATTTAATATATCAATCAATATCAATTTTAATATATCTTAATTTCCATTAATAAAAAAGTTAAATAATCATCTTTGTCATAATTACAGCATATTGAATTGGAATTGTGTTCAGAAAGACTGAAAATAAGCTAGCTGCCAAATAAAGTTTGCTAATGTGTGAATAAGTAGATGTCTGAATTCCTGTTTAGTGAAATGCATTTATGAACATCCATGTTGTTCCCTTTCCTCCATACAGATGTGACACCTAGGTTTCCGTCATCTAAGGGTGCTTTGCATTTATATTTATGCATTTTGGCAGACACTTTTATTCTAAGCGACTTGCATTGCATTCAAGGTGCACATTTACATTTGATCAGTTCTTGCTTTCCCAGGGATTTAAACCCATGAACTTGGTGTTGCTTGCATCATGCTCTACTGGTTGAGCTACAGGACAGATTTTAAAAATTCAAGGTTTCAGTAAAAGCTTTCAAAATTTCACATCAAAGTCAACATATTAACTACTGTAGCAATTTTATAGGCCAACTGTCACTGAACACACAAACAAATGTAGTGGGGAAAGATGCAGCCTATAACGTGTAAAAAGTGAACTTTCTGTTTACAAGGTTAATAATAAGGTGAACATTGCACAGCTGTTTAGGTAACAGTTATGCAAATACTAAACTGAACTAGTGAAGCCATTTGTAGTTAATTAAAGAAAATGGAAAAATGCTGTTCCAAAAGTCACCATTATATTGGTGCCTTTCACCAGTCCACTTTGGACCAAGCCAATACTTACAGCTTGGATAGAGTTCACAGATTCCAACAGTGAACAACTCCAATACCATTTCACACAAAAGTGCACACACACACGCTAGCTTTAAATACACCACAGAGCTAACTAACACCTTTAATAGCATATGCACTGCTTCCCTTTCCTATTATCACCACGCATTCAAACAACACATTTAGCCATCTTACAATCTCAAAGATTCAAATGAGGGTCACTAAGACGAGATGAATAACACAATATATTGCATGTGTGTGTATGATACAATAAAACATAACCAACTGACCATAATGACCCAAGCGTATTAGAATGTATCGATTTGTTAAAGCAGATTGTTCCAAAGTAAGAAGCGATGCGAGTTGGCCTGAGCCACATATATTGAATTTCTGATGTAAATAATTAATCGCATGTTTCTGCTCATTTCAAAGGGCTCCTATATAGAACGAGAGGCTGAGAGAAGACAAGAAGGATGAAGAGAAATGGATATGAAGATATGTGCCCAGTGCCCCCTTTCCACAGCCATCTATGTCTTTCAGTCTTTCTCTTACTCTCGCTTTCAGTCTTTCATAGATTGGTGCAGTTTCCATGGTGATGAAGACATCAAGCACAAACCGTGCTGCTCTTCAACTTCCTGTCTTTGGGCACCTTTTCGCCCAGTTACAGATGATGTCATTGATTCAGTGCGGTCTGCGTGAGCCTTATAATAGATTTTTGATTGGTCTGCTGTGGAAGCTGTTTTTGAAGACAGTGAGTCTTTTAGAGCCTGAGAGAAAATTCATGATGTTTTCAGTTAGCGTTGAAGTCAGTGGAGTCACCCGGAGTGAAACCCAGCATTACAGCTCAGCTGAATGAGGCACTATTGACGTCAGTCTATGAGTGTACAGTGAACATGCTTCAGGGGTGGATAAGGACAGGACAATCCAACCAGAAAATACTTTAAGTGGACAAAGGAGGGATGTATGGGCTGGTATGTATACCGCCACTGAGTCAGAGCATCAGGTCGACTGTTGGCAAGAGCTCCTGCGGTTATACTGTACACTGATCACAGTCACTCCATACCAGCACTCAGCACTAACTTTACAATTACCATTACTGAATGCATGATTATACAACATTCTACATGAGAAGTGGACGTACTGTATGAATGAAAGACAAAGAGAGAGAGAGAGTCAGGAAGGACAGAAGATGAATGAAGATGGCAAACTCATGCTATCTGAAGAAGGTGTTAAAGGGACAGTGCACCTAAAAATAATAACATTAGTTAACATGGACTTACAATAAGCAATTCTTCTACAGCATTTATTAGTTTTAGTTAATGTTAATTTAAGCATTTACGAATACATTTTTCAAATCAGAAGTTATATTTGTTAACATTTATTAAAGCACTTTGATGCTACAGTGGTTTTTTAAGTAACAATAAAAAAGATTAATAAATGCTGTAAGAAATACATTGCTCATTATGTTATCTAATGAATTAACTTATGTAACCAAACGAGACCTTATTGTAAAGTTTTACTGAAAATTATGTCATTTACTCACCCTCATGTTGTTCAAAACCTGTATTCCTTTATGTCTTTCTGATATTTTGCAGAGAAATTTAGACTGTTCTATTTATTTATTTATTTTAAATTTGATAAGAAGTTAAATTAATGGGGACCTTTCAAGCATCAACAAGGACACAAAGGAACCATAAAAGTATCATAAAGTGATCTATACAAATCATGCACTGAATTCCAAGTCTTTTGAAGTCATATGATTTTCAGTTATTCATTGAAAATATTCCTAGCTTGACACATTCATGAGAAAAGCTAATGACTGATTTGAGAAGTAATGGGTTTTTAAACGGACCTTTTCAGTGAATTGACTGATTGATTGCTGATTTGTTCATGAATCAGACTAAATTAGCTGACTCACTAACTGGTTGCAGTGATACACAGATCACTAGAGAGATAAACATAATGAAATTTAAATGATTATTCACTGAAAATCTCACCTAGATCTCCTTAGCACAATTATGAGAGAAGCAGTCCGATTTGTGAACTGTTTTCCTGAGTCAGATCTTTTCAGTAAACTGAATGATCCAAATGATTCGTACTGATCAAGTACACAAAATCAGTCTAAATGATTTGTTCATGATCGTCAGAGGAAATTATCAGCGAATAAGAATACATTTTGGTCTGTTCCTGAGCTATTGTATGATTTCAGAATATTGTACAGCAAACATCATATGGACCACTTTTATGATACTTTTGTTGTCTATTTTGAAGCTTTAAAGTTTTAATCTCTAGATAATCTATCTGCATGGAAAAGAGCGATCAGCACATCTTCAAAACTTCTCCTTTTGTGTTCAACAGAAGAAAGTAAGTTATACAGGTTTGGAACAACAGGAGGCTGAGTAAATGAAGACTGGTTTTCCATTTATGGATGAACTGTCCCTTTAAGAAAAACTGCTGAGTAGCCATGCCCGCATCCATTCGCTTTAAAGAATCTCTTGCTTTTCAAACACCCCACCTCCTTCTCCCCCCACCCCGCTCACTCACTCACTCTCTCTCTCTCTCTCTCTCTCTCCATCTCCCCTTGGTGTGTCCTTGACAATGCGGCAAGCTGTACCAGAATTCCTTCTCTCTCCTTCAGTTCCTTCCTAACCTCTCTCTCTCTTTTTCATTCTCTTTCCACCCTCCACCCCCATTGCTCTTGGATCTCCATGCCCTGCTGCTGCAGAACAGGTATCTGTGTATGTTCAGGCTGATAGATTGATACGTCCACGCCCTACACTGAAAACAGTGTTTATAGCAACAGGCTGAGATCCGTGGATCTGCGGTCTGCACTACGAAGCTCGGCTGAAACGCATTGCTGGAGAGGAGGGAGAGACACTAATGGACTTCCATTTTCAGGGCCTCATCTTCACAGTGTCAGCCTTATTCAGCGTCACTTCATCTCCGCCCCTTCTGGTTTCCTCTCCTCTCCCGTTGTCTCTGCTTTGTCATGGCCATGCAACAGGATTAGTTCTGCTTCCACTTGCACTTAAGAGGCAAACTCCACTTATTGTATGACTATTAGCATCAGGAGCATCAGGTTTTGTCATCACCTGTCAACAGAGCAGTCCCTGATGACAGCTGTTAGCTATCTCCATACATAAAAAGCTGGTCTGAAATCTTTCACGTCTTCTCAACCATGACACCAGTGGAGGTTTCGAAACCTTTTGTATTGGTTCATTTTAGGTTTATCTCCTGAAAGGGGTTTTACACAGCAGGGCAACATCTGATATTCTAACAACCACTTATATAAATGCTTACTTAAAGTGATAGTTCTCCCAAAAATGATATTTCTGTCATCATTTACTCACCTTCATGTCTTTCCAAAACACAAATGAAGAAATTTTTAATGAAACCTGAGAGATTTCTGTCCCTCCATTGAGAGTCCACGAAAACCAAAACTTTCACTGTACAAAAAATTCATAAAGACATCTTACAAGTGCTTTAATCCAAGTTTTGTGAAAAGACAAAATTGCTTTATATGATGTACAGATTTAATTTAACTTTTATTCACATATAAACATTGATCTAGGCACATTGAGCTCATCAAATATGGTAAACACAGAAGCTCAATCATTCTTTCTTGACACATGAAAACCAAACCTCATTGGTTCCCACGCATCAAGCAAGCATGTTTGAACATCCATTCACCATAATTCATGTCCTTTATGTTCCTGCTCTATGTAAATCTGTTCATCATATAAAGCAATCGCGTCTCTCGATTCATATGGATCTACAATGTTTTTATGAACTGTCAATGTTTTGGTGTATTCAGCTTGGAGGGACAGAAATCTCTCAGATTTCATTAAAATATATTAATTTGTCTTTTAGAAGATGAACAAAAGTCTTACGCGTTTGGAACGACAGGGGGGGGGGGGGGGTTTGGGAGTAATTAATGACAGAATTTTCATTTTTGGGTGAACTTACCCTTTAAGAAAAATATATTTAAAAAAAAACATCTTTTCATCAATAAAATAACAGATTCTCGTACTTTTTTAATTCTTTCTGATTTTTTTTTTTTTAAACTTTCCAATCGGCAAAGTAGTAGTAATAAGCCTATTTAATATTTGATGGCACTTTTCACTTTCTGCTCTCTCGTCAATAGTATGAAGTTCATACGACTCACACAAAAACATGGCTACTTGCTTAATGGCACTGATGGTGGGAATTTGATTATTTTGGGGAAAAATTAGCAAATCAAAATTGTAATATGTTTTACACTTCTACTCTGCTACCAAACTATGGTCTACCAGTCATTTCGGGAAATATGTTAAGGCTTATTAACTACTGAAGACTCAAATGATTTAAGCTACGCAAGCTCAATTTCATGCATCACTGTGTTCCAAAATATTTTAGATTGCAATGGACTCTATGCACCATCATGTCCACATTTAGCCTCACTGGTACTTTTGGTGCAGCACAGAGTTTGGAAACTGTAAGAAAATTAAGCACAAAATTAAATCCTGAGGAAGGGTCAAAATCAACATATTTCTTATTTTAATGAATTTGTAATGAATATATTTTTTCAATTATGCCAAGCTATAAAATAATTCATTGGGTAGAAATTGTGAACAAAAAATATTAGAAAGATATTTCTATATGGGGCCTTTGATTATTGTTGTGGACAATGGGGCAGCCTAATCATAACACAACACAACTATGCATTGCATTCTCAGTGTGGCCACAAGGGACGCTATAATGAGCATCATCTTAACTGTGTTCTATTGTCCACTTTCTCCTTCAGATCAACTTCTCTCATGGCAAAGCAGCAGTTTGTAGAAAATCGAATATGTTTATATCTACATGTACAGAAACCTGAAAAATGACATCCAGTTTAAAGAGATATATTTAAAGGTAACTCTATCAACCCCTTGAGATTTCCTAGTGCTATAGTAATTTTTAAGCACGCATGGTGTACAAAGGTTTTTAGTGTGTGGGCTAAACATTTGGGTCAATGTTTGCATACATTCAAAGAGTATATTTGTGGCCTTAAAACAGGGTGAGGCACTCATTACACAACAGCAGGATGCAGTACTAGAACCACCGGTAGGCATTCACCCCTCACTGACATCCTGCAGGAAAGAAAAGTTGCACATGAGATCTCTGTAGTATCTCAGATGTTTCTCATAGACACAAGTGAGATTAAATGAAGAGCAAATTAAAACGTTTGCTTAGTAATCTCATATCTATCTCAGAAGTGTCTCAGAAGAGTTCTAAACAATATCAAAATAAATAAAATAATAAAAGTCAAAATAACGGCCAAGTCAGAGATTTCAGATTGAAGACCAAGACCAAATTATCTTAACTATGTAGGCCTACTGTACATTAATTTTTTCCAGTTCTTCTACTTCTATATGAAAACATTTTGTATTTCTCCTAAGGAATCTGAGACAAATCTAATACTTCAGTGAGCTATGGAAAAACAACCTCTGAGCAAAATAATTTTCTGATGCTAATTCTCCCTTTTTGTGATGCCTAATGCATAAAACAAATTTTCATACAATATTACATACAACATGTTTATAAGGATACTAATAGGAATGCACAACATGTCAGTACCATAATAACTTGTTTTAATTTAATTGGCATCATAGGTATTAGATAATTAATTGTTCACACTCATTTCCCCTATTTTTACATTTAGAGTAATTTTGCCATCATCTAACACTCACTTAAAAATAATCTTCTAATCTTAACCCTAATAATTTACTAACACTGTAAAATGTAATCTTTAGCAAATCTCAAAATGAATATCCATTTTTCATACTGTACACAATGATGTGATGCCAAAATTGACTTACTAATGAAAAATGATACATTTTAGTGTATTATTTTAATGTATACAAAAAAAGGTAATAATACAAATAATAATATTGATTGTAACATGAAAATAATTATGAGCTTATATCGGCAAAACAAAAGAACCATAAGCAACAGCTTTATCATAAATCTATAAATACTCACAATCAGTACAACTCAATTTGAGTTTTATGGAGTTTATCTGTTTCTCATGACTGAGCTTTATCTCTGCCGCTATCTAAATTCTCATCTGCAGTCATCATGGCGTATAAAACATCACAGCAACACATTCAATTACGAGTCAGAAGAGGATGGATGGATACGCCAAGAATTGTGATCACTGCGGGGACCTTTCGAGTCACTGACTCTAGTGAGTGAGTCTCTCCAACTCTGTTTACCCAGTAACCCCTCTCTCTACACCCACCTCACCACAGACAGCGCCGTCGCCTAGCAACCCAACAGGACGCGTGCACTCAAGAGTGGGAAGTTGGCCGAGTGAGACAGAGAAAGAGGTGGTGGACAAGTAGTGTGAAGAGGTGAGGGAGAAATAAAGAGAAAGAAGGAAAGAAAGGGAAATATTTGGGGTTTAAAGGCTTAAAGGATTAGTTCACTCCAGAATTCAAATTTCCTGATAATTTACTCACCCCCATGTCATCCAAAATGTTGATGTCACTCTCTCTTCAGTCAAAATAAATTAAGATTTTTGAGGAAAACATTTCCGGATAGTAGACTTCAATGGTGGCCAACGGGTTAAAGGTCCAAACTGCAGTTTCAATACAGGGCTCTACACGATCCCAGCCGAGGAATAAGAGTCTTATCTACCAAAACAATCGGTCATTTACTAAAAAAAATATAAAAATGACGTCTTGCACTAGCTCTGTGATGTGCGTCTATGACTTCATGCTTTACGTAATCATGTTGGAAAGGTCACGTGTGGTTAGTTATTTGTCTATGTATTTCGGTTCAAAAAGGTAGGGTAGGGAGAAAAACTGCATCTCATTTTCTCCTCCAATTTCAAAATCGTCAGACATTGTAGTTTGATTTTATTTGCATGTTCACTTTGATTGTCCTGTAATGTTTTGATTGTCCTGTAATCCTGTAATGTTTTCCTCAAAAAGCTTTTTTTGAGCCCCCCCCCCCCCCCCCCTTATTTCTAAATGAGATATATGAGATGACATGTCAAGAAATCACGACAGAAAAGCAAAACATTTCTCTCACCATCACTGGTGGAAGACTTGAGTCTCTGGCATAGGCCATCTACATCTCCATAGCTGTCCTCAATTTTCTGCAAGGCCTCGGATCCTCTCAGCTCCATCAGGGACCGGAGTTCATCCAGCGTCACCCCAAAGTCTCCAGCATGGTTGGCTTCTGCGCCTCCTTCACCCCGTTTGGGGTAAAACTCCACTGCGCTATTAGCCATCTCACCCATGGTTGCCGTGGTGGACATCTTGAGTCTTAGGGTGTTGGGTCCACGATGTTTGATCTATATGACTTCTTCTCGTCCAGGAGGTTTCAGCAACACGTGGTCAGTATTAGTGACGATTCTTGGCGCAAGTTTTTTGGTTTCGAATTTGCTCCTCCACTCCTCGCCCTCCCCGGTAGTTCCTCCTGTTCTTCTAACTCTCCATCAGAGGAGGAAATCAGGACAACAACAGCCAGACACTTCTAGTGTATTTGGAGAAATCCTGTCCTCTCAACTCAACCCCCTCGCCCCGAGGGTCAACAGAACGAGGGATCAGGCCGCTTCCAATCCATCAGGACACAGAGAACGAGAGCGAAGAGGGGGCGCAAAACCGAGCGGGATATTGTGTAGATCTGATGCGTTAGGACTCAAAGGGTGCGGGATGATGGGATTGGTGAGGAAGCCTGCAGAGACACACAGACAGAATAACACATTACAGTCTTCAAAGTGCTCGTGTGGGCAGCAACTCAGAGTACAGTGGGCATTCCTTAAGAGACAGAGCGAGCATGCAGTCAGACCGCTCCGAGCTAATGCTTTCAAACGTATCAGCACATTTTCACCTTAATTCAAAGGTCTTTTGTGTTTTAATTGAGTCACACACTTTCCTTACTCTCATTAATGAGGTATTAGACAGGTCTTGGCGATATTAATTATGCTAAATGGACAGGTCAGTCCATTTCGAGCGCAACACAAATAAAATCCCTGGACAGGTATAAAGTATGAGGAATGTGTGCTCTCACAGATGGTGATGCATATAACATATACTGTATCTCTAGCGATCGAGACCACTGCATTGGCCCATATAGTTGCCATGGAAACCTACAGATGCCTCTGACTCCCACAAAGCTCCTTCGGCCTCGCTATACCCCGACACACACACACATACACTTGGTTCTTATTCACACTTGCTCACAAACACCTCTACACTAGCACAGAGTTTCCTCTCTATCTCTATCATTTTGACCCTAATGCCATCATCTTCTTTCTTCATCTTTCTTTTTTTCTCCTCCCATCTCCCAGCATGCCTTTGTATATGTCCCTATGTTCTCTTAGATGACAGTCTCAGCCTCAGACGGCACGCCCACAGACCACCCACGGCCCGTTCACTGTGGGTCTGATGCATACAGCACACAAAACTGGAAAGAACTTTCACAATCTGGCAAGGTCTAATATGATTGGCTGACTCTATGCAAAATCCAGGAGTAAAGTCACAGGGTTTTTTAACAGTTTATCTGGAAACAAAGTTGTTTAGACACCGGGTAGATAAATATATTGGAATATTAATTATTGGAAATGTATTTAATGAAAAAAATACTAGTTTTTAATAATTACAATATATTTAAAATGCAAAAATGTATTTAATAATTCAATAAAAATATATAAATGAATACATTTTTACATGCTTGTTGTTATTATTGTGGTATAATTTAGCTCAGATAAACCTGCCCTGAATGACAAAAGGGGAAAATAGTTGGTCAGTTTACATGTCGGTCAGGGTTTTTCATCAGTCTGTCTGGAGAAAAATTTGCCAGGTCAGTGTAATCATATCAAGCCATCATAAATAATAAATCATATTAAATTATATATACTGTACTTATATATATATATATATATATATATATATGCTGATACATATACTGCACATCTATCTATATCTATATACAGTATGTATATATATATATATATATATACTGTGTGTATATATATATATATATATATATATATATATATATATATACTGTATATGCTGATACATATACTGCATATCTATCTAGCTATCTATGTATATATATATATATATATATATACAGTGCTGGGTAGTAAGTGATTACATGTAATCTGGATTATGTAATCAGATTCCGAAAATGTAGTATTTACACATTTTTTTGGTCATGTCAGTCAGACGATCTTCCTGTGTAAGTTATTTGTTCTTGTGCAGAAGAAGGTGCGATGTGGACCAGGCTATATGCCATTTAGTCAAAGTCTGGCTATGTGAGACTGCTTATATGGTGATGAGTCTGGGGTATGCAGCGTGCTGTGTGAGTATGTGTGTAGGTAGATAGGGCTGGTAATGTGCAGGAGTGACATAGAGGGTGTCATCATTCTCATGCTGACTCACTAACCCCAGCCTTCCTTTCCCCCTCCTTTCTTCTTCTTTGGTGCACTGCATATATGCGCAACAGGAAGATTCTGCACAGTCAAGAAATAATCAGGGTCATGTGCAGACCCAGACAGAATCAGATTTTTTTCACCTGTTCTGCATTATTTTTGGCGGAGGAATTGATTTAAACATAGTAAAATGTGTTAAAAGCATACTATGCTTTTATTTGTAGCTGAAAGCAAATTATCCAATTTTTATGTGTTTAGAGCCAGGGGTCATCTGAAAAAAACCTATAACAGTGGTGAGACTGTCACCACCATTATTGGTTGTACAGACAACAGGAGGATGTCTGTCCATCCAAAATTAACAATCATTTTTAAATTGAAAGAAGTCTCTTATGCTCACCAAGGCTACATTTATTTGATAAAAAAATAAAAACACATGAATATTATTACAATTTAAAATATAAGTGCTGTCAAACGATTAATCGCATCCAAAATAACAGTTTTTGTTTACGTAATATATGTGTGTGTGCTGTGTATATTTTTATGTATATTTAAATACACACACGCATATATATATTTAAGAAAAATATGTTATGTTTATATATTAAATATATTTAAATAAAATATAAGTTAAATGAATATAAATATATACATGTAAAAACGTATATATTTTCAAAATATATACTGTATGTGTTTGTATTTATATATACATAAATATACACAGTACACACATATATATATTATGTAAACAAAAACTTTTATTTTGGATGCGATTAATCGTTTGACAGCACTAATTTTAATATGTATTAAAATATAATTTATTACAGTGATTACAGTGATAGTTTATTATTATCAATGACAAAAACAGTTGTGCTGTTTAATATTTTAGCAGAAAATGTGATACATTTGAAAGTTCAAAAGAACAGCATTTATTTGAAATAGGAATCTTTGGTAACTTTTTATAAATTTATTTACTGTCATTTTTGATCAATTTAATGCATCGTTGCTCAATAAAAGTATTACTTTTTTTCTTTAAAAAAATTTATCTTACTGACCCTAAACTTTTTTTAGTGTATGCAGAAATTAACTGCATTAAGCATAACTCAGATGCCACTAACCTTGCAAATCAAAAGCGTTTGTTGCATCAATACATTAGCCTCTGAACATGAAAGCCAGCAAATCAGATTGCAGCTGATTCTACCTGGGCCTGGTCTGATTTTTTTTTTTTTTTTTTTGTGGAAGATATGTGCTCGAGTACATTTGCATCTTTTGGGGCCACTTGCTAGCATCAGACACATTCACTTGCAGGTCTATGCAGACCCAGATTTCCCTCACCAAGAGACTGCTTAACCATGCAGTTATGTTCAGTGTGCAGGAGGCAGATGGTCTGGAGATTATGCTGAATATTCATATTGATCCGTGTTTCCCAAACCTCAGCAAGTGTGCTCTAGTGCCATTCGGTAAGACACTGTTGATAGTGTACTGAGCTTTCCCAGGTCTGCCTTACCCAGACCGGCCCTGACTACCACGACCCAACCCAATCTGCTAAAGTTAAAAGGGAGAGACAGAGGGGCCAGCATTACATAAATTGTTCAGCGCCTTATGTAATGTGTCTAAGTAACCAACAGAGACGTACTCGCGCTCACACCCACTCACGGGCGCAGACACACACACACAAACACAACCCCCTAAAGCTAGAAGAAACTCTAACCCATATTCAAACATAAAATAAGGGCCACACCAGTCTATCACACCAGGAGCCAGTGATCTGGCACTGTGAAACAATGCAGGAGATTACTTTGTTAACTGGCAACATTTAAAATCAAGATGTCTGCAGCACAAAAAAATAAATAAAAAGCAAGCAAGGGTCGATGAGTCAGTGTGCTGCTCACTTCACTCTTATTACAGAGACAGGCCACTGACAGAGTCTGAACACACACCCCAACCACTGAGCGAAGTAGTTTAGCTGCACTTCCGTCCACTCGCATTCAGACGTCAGCTGAAATGACTTGTTTAACAAGGCATGACAGTTTCCATGGGAAAAAATGACATATTCCCTCAACACCTACCAAATAAAAACAAATATAAACACCAGTTGTATGAGACTATTGTGACCGAGGCAGATTAAAATAGGCCTCAAGGAAAGAAGCTTTTAGAGTATAAATAAACTGAATATGAACAGACATGAGATGCCTTAAAGGATAAATTCACCCAAAAAATAAAAATTCTGTCATCGTTTACTCACGCTCATGTTGTTCCAAACTCGTATGACTCACAAAAGGAGATATTTAGCATATTGCCTAAGTTGCTCTTTTCCAAACAATGAAAGTGGAGACAGTTTTGGTCCCTATCCAGATTAAATGTATGGAAAAGTGCAGCTTGCACAATCTGCCAAATATCTCCTTTTGTGTTCTATGCAAGAAAATCTTAGAGGTTTGGAATAATATGATGGTGAGTAACTGATATCAGAATTTTTTTTTTTTAATGAGCTGTGACTTTTTGTTCTTCTGTGGAACACACACAAAAAATATTTAGCATGTTGTGCAAGATGCTCTTTTCCATACAATGAAAGTGAATGGGGACCAAAACTTTCTCTGGACCACATCCAGATTTACTACAAAAGAGCAACTTGGAATTAAAGAAAATCTTACATGTTTGGAACGGCATGATGGTGAGCAACTGATGTCAGAATTTTCTTATTTTTCTTTGCGCTGTGACTCTTTGTTCTTCTGGGGAACACAAAAGGAGATACCGTATTTAGCATGTTGTGCAAACTGTTCCTTTCCATACAATGAAAGTGAATGAGCATGGTGGACTAGCCATCTGGAGCACTGGGAGTTTTCCCGGTGGGCTGCTGTACAATGTGGGCCGGCCCATTGCATAAATATAAAGAATGAATAATAGGCTGTTAATGTACCGTACGTAGCCTAATAGCCTTCCATCGACCCACTTGAATCAAACATTCTAATTATTTTAGCGTGCTTCGGCTCAGTGCACTGCAGCGGCTCAAAAGCCCTAGTCAATGTCAAAATGTTTGAAATAGCCAATCAAATCGAAGAAGGCGGGATTTACTGTTCACAGAATGCGAGCTGAGGTGAGATGTAAGCATCTGAATAGCGAGACGATTAACTAAATAGTTACGATTAACTATTTACGATTAAATAAATGTTAAACAACAGACATGAATTTTCAGGGATACAAACTACTACTGGCCTTTTCGAATTTCTTAATGCCATTTACATTATTCGTCACAAGATAAGAGTGAATGTTTGTAAATCTATATCCAGGCTTTCATCTGTAATTTCACGTCTCTAAGAATTTTTTTTTTTTAAATCCGTAAAATATAATTCTCAGACTTACTGTAAATCTGAAGACTTGGTAACAACCGCCAAGTGGCGTGATTAGGAATTATAGCCTAATAAGAAAATATCATTTGCTAGCCTCTTTCACATGCATCACACACTGGCGGCAAACTTTTTATTGATTTATTTATTTTTTGAAAGAAGGATGAATTTATTTGATCAAAAATACAGTAACAAATAGTAATACTATGAAATATTACACTTAAAATAGTGGTTTTCTAATAAACATTTTAAAATGTAATTTCTGTGATTAAAGCTGAATTTTCAGCATCATTACTGCAGTCTTCAGTGTCACATTCCTTCAGAAATCATTCTAATATGCTGTTTTACTGCTTAATTATTATCAGTTATTATTTGTGATCAATTATTAGGCCTACTAATGGTCCTTATTATTATCAATACTGAAAACTTAAAAATTGTTTGCTTAATATTTTTGTGGAAACTGTGATTTAATGTGATTTTACTTACATTTTTTCAGGATTATTTGATAAATACAAAGTTAAAGAGTAGCATTTATTTGAAATATACATCATTTGTGATAAGTATAAATATCTTTACTGTCACTTAAATTAATTTAATGCAACCTTGTTAAATAAGAATATTAATTTATATAGGCTGTTTTTAATCTTACCCTAGACTGAATGGTAATGTATCATATTTTCCACAAAAAAAATTGAGCAGCACAACTGTTTTCAACATTGATAATAATCAGAAATGTTTCTTGAGCAGCAAATCAGCATATTAGAATGATTTCTGAAGGACCAATAGAAAGGCACCATTAAACCAGTGCACATTCTGCACTACATTCTAAGTCTTCTGTGTAAAAATTCTTCTAAATTATTTACTATTGGTCATATACACCAGGAAAGACAAATTATAAATGTAAAGAAGTATGCCAGTCATTCATTAATGTTAATGATAAGAATTTAAATAAAAATAAAAAATTCTGTATTGTGTTATATTTTTATGTTAGTAAGAGGTGTTAAAAAAATGCTCTGTGCATAATGAGCTGGTGGGTTTGGTGTGGTGTGGTGTGTTGCGGATCGGGTGTAGTGGGCCGCTCTGTGCCAGAAAGTCCAGGGCCACTTTTTAGCCCCAGTCCGCCCCTGTGAATGAGGACCAAAACTGTCTTGTCCCCATTCAGTTGGCTCCAAATTACATTTTTTTTTTTAAGATGACAGTGGCCATACTGGGATGTTTTGGCTTCACTTTACTATAGTATATCTTTTTTACAGGCAATGGTCCCAATTCAGTTTTACTGTATGAAAAAGAGCAGCTTGCAGTCTGATAAATATCTCTTTAGCAGTCTTACGAGTAACTAACTGTTTCCAGAACTTTACATTTTTGGTGGACTGTCACTTTAACAAAAGACATCCATGACACTAATTTACTGTCAGTGAGTTTCTTTAATCAGAAAAAAACGTCCTTCTGTTCGGTTTCTAAAAATGGAACAAAGAGAAATGATATAGAGGGAATAAAAAAGGAAAAGATAAAAATCATTCCAGGCCTATGCTGCTTTGATGTAAGCGGAAAGACAACGCTTGAGTTATTTCTGCAGAATGACAAATTCAGCTACACTTTACAGGACTCATCTAATTGTCAGCCAGTAGTTTTTTTTTTTTTTAAAGAGCAGAAAATAAACTCTCCTTCCCATGATCTCCCTGTTTATGTAGTGTCTCAGTGACAAGGGTAAATACAGCACAGAGGCCTGCAGGCCTGCTGGTGACAGGGCTTTACTAACGGGAACAAACACAGTGGCGGTAATGAAGGTGCTGTCATACTGAGGGAGAGAAAAAGGTGATTTTGCCACAAAGTGACGGAGTGGGACATAGCAGACACACTCCCTCTGGAATATGCTATAAGCTAATAATTAAGAAAAGGCAGCAACTCACTGGGAGAAAAAGCCTTGGGTCACAATGTCTTTGAACACTGGTGAATGTTGTATAATATACTTTTTACTGTCATTCATCCACATACTTGTTTGACATGACACTTCCAGAGCTGTAGCTGCATCTGCTGGGATGTGATATTAGCTTGCTAGGTTCATTGGTGATTTCTGAACTTTTTTATGTGCATTCCCCGACAACAAAACCTGCTTGAATTACCTTATTTATGATTATGTCTCCCTTATCATCTCATGTGGGCACAAAACCACTCAGCGCATACTAAGTGGACATTACTTTCTCTCTTTATAAGTTCATAGGATTCCAACCCCCTCCACACGCACTCCATTATCCTCAATCTTATTCTCTTTGTCTATCTGTTCTTTGCTCTTCCATTTTTACCTCCTCCCATCCACCTTCTCTGCAGCGGCCTGTATTCGTTACACTGGTTTCAGGCTTTCAAAGCGAGACATGGACTGCATTGGCGTAAGAGCCTGTAGGGAGTAATATAAGCTGCTCGGCTTCGATTCTAAATACCTGCTCATGGCACAGACATTTGTGCGATGTTGACCGAATGCACAAGGATAAGATTAAGATAAGATAAGATTATTTTTATTTGTCACATACACAATTATATAGAGAGTATATAACCAGTAGTGAAATGTATTCTCTGCATTTAACCCATCCTAAGTGAACACACACCCGGAGCAGTGGGCAGCCATGTTACAGCGCCCGGGGAGCAGTTGGGGGTTCGGTGCCTTGCTCAAGGACACCTCAGTCGTGGTATTGAAGGAGGATACTCCCCCCACCAACAATCCCTGCCGGACCTGAGATTCGAACCCACAACCTTCCGCTTACAAGTCCGACTCGCTATCCATTAGGCCACGACTGCCTAATTACATTTTACAATTACATTTTACATTTTTACCTAATTACATTACATTACAGGATGGGATGATTCTTGTTCTATTCATGTTGCAAACAGGCTAGATACATTTTTATCTCATGGAGATGAAATCTAACCATGAACCGCCATCCCATGGGTCATTTGTTTTCACCATGTCCTGGTCTATGCACATGTTATCTAACCCAGCATCAGCGCTGCTATTCATGTGTCAAGACGTATCCGCAACTCCACACGCTCTGCAGAAAACATCATTGTCATATACATGTCCATAGAGTACATATGTATATTGATATTCAATCCTTGTTCATTGGATGTCACAGCTGGCTTTCTATGTTCTTTGGTTAAGATGACAAAAAAAAAAAAAAATATATATATATATATATATATATTTATGCTCCGGTTTCCTCCCACAGCCCAAAGACATGCACGTTAGGTTAATTGAAGTCTCTAAATTGTCCCCGGACGTGTGTGAAGATAAATACTTGTGTATGGATCGACTTGTGTATAGATTGACTGGTTCTTGCCATGAATATAGCCTTAGATGCTGGGATGGTGTTAAGAAGGAAATAAATAAATAAATATTTTAACATTAAATAATTACATTAATTGTTATCCATGTAAGACTGAGTGTGGCTGCAGTTTTGTCCAGACATCTTCCTTATTGCTGCAACAACAGCATTTAAAACTGGGGCAACCTAGACAGAGAACTGGAGCACCAACAACTCTTTCCTCTTTCTGTAAAGTTTCCAAGCAGTTTTTGTATAAGACAAATACAATGCTAAAAGATATAAAGTTACTCACAGTGAGGGAAACAAAAACAGTCAAGCAACAGCCTTAATGGGCAACACCAATTCATGAACTGAAATTGTAATGTTCAATGAGAAAATCTATAGCCATACATATAAATAAGGGTATACATTTTTCTTAAATATTCTTAACTCATTGATTTACGTATTAAAATTAGACATAATATTCCCACATTTGTCTGTTTGAAATTAGTTTACAAATCTAATACTTATCCCTAAACTGTAACTTAATGTCAAATATAAAAAATGCTATTAAAACAACATATCACGCTGACAGGGTGAGTTGTGAAACTTAAGTATAGGCCTATTTAATTTAATAAATGTATTAGTCCAGGAAAAGTACATTGGAATATATATATATATATTCATGCCTGACTGATATTATAAAGTATATGAATTTAGGTATTAAGTTTTCCATGTAGAAAAGCTTGTGTAATGTTACACATAAAATAAAGCATAAGAATTTGCCATTGAACATTTAGTATCATGATTACCAATCAAATAAGCCAGGCGTAAATTCATCATATTCTTACACTCAGTCTGTCGTCACATCAGGAGGATGGTGTCAGGAGATTGATTTCACCCCTGTAGGTCATTTGTAACTGGTTAAACTGATGATGTTACAATTCACTGGCCAGCACAATTTACAACACCGCCTGGCCCCCTCCTAAATTGAGCAGACAAACACACAAACACAAAGAAGCCTGGTATATTGATTAGCCTGAGAATCAACTGCTGCTCTACAACTATCAATTTGTTTAAAAAGAACGCAAAAACAGTTCTTATTGATCAGCCAGTAGTGACTGGTAAATGTTTGAGACGTCTCTTTAGTCTCCACACAGCACAGTGTAACAGTCTCAATCTCTCTGAAATTATGTAAACCCCCAGAACTGGGATCCTGCTTTGACGGTCATACGTAAATGGCCAATCAGAGTCGAGTATAGATTTACGGACTCATACACGGTCACCAAGCTGTCTGAGGCATGCGAGACTACAACCACCCCTCCTCTCCTTGTCCCACACCCAGCATACTCGCACACCTTGCAGCAGGAAGGAGGAAAAAAAGTCCACACGGTTGCCAAGGAAAATGAAAGCAGAGCACCTTGAGCAACTCAGACGGTGAAGTTCCCACACCGCGCTCCATCAGTCAGGTGTGTTTCCCATCGCGCTGTTTTCCACAATAAAATGACCTTTACTGGTCACCTTCAGAGGGCGAGCGGTCCTCACGCAAAAACAAGTGTGACAGCTCTAATAGTAACAAACAAACGCGACTCTTTCGAGTCTCGTGAGAGGCTCGCTGTGTTAATTGAATTAATAGCGCGAAGATGCTGCTCGTGAGAGGATGGTGCGCCACTCGCATCCGGAACAAGCGCAATGCCCCTCCGCAAGGTGACCAGTGTGGGTACCAATGCGAGGTACACACGCTCACAGAGATGTCACACAAAAGCAACACAACTATAAGCTAAATGTAGGTGGGTTTTGTTGATTTTGTAACAAAATGAGAGTGCATGATACATTTTCTGTGCAGGGAAATGTCAGAACATCCTGGGAAGTCATAAGGTCCAACACAATCCAAAGGACAAGCGATGGTGAATAGTCAACAAAACACCTCATAGATGAGAAAACGTGAATAATTAGTCAACTAATAGACCATTAAGGCTTCAATGCAGTAGTTTTACGTGCTTAACAGCTATACATGACAAAGAGATCTGCATTAGAAAAACATATGCAGGGACAATTTAACAGTATGACAGAGAGACCTGCCAACTGTTACCATGGCAAACACATCCTGATTGGTGTAAATATCTGATACTCACCAGGCCATGCTCCAAGGACATTGCCGTGGTTTGTTGGGAAAGGGGAATAGCTATTCTGGAGAATCACAAGAGGGCTGGATTCACTCAGTAGCTGTTATCATGTCGTCCTTTATCTCCCAGGTGTTCAGCAGTGTTTACTACGGATGGAGATGATGGATCCTAAAATAGTGCAGTTGTTGCCTGGTTAGATGGAGGTTCCGCAGAGGAAAAAAAATGAGATTGAGACATCGTTTTGAGATGCCTGTCCCGACCAGTGAATCAAAAAGGCAAAGGTATTTTGTTTGTTTTTTACGCTTCTTCTTGAACGTGTAAATCAAAGAGGTGGTGATGCGGTATTTGGATTTTATATGCGATGTGTGATGAGAGCCCCCTCTCTGAGCTGCGCGCTGAGGACCGTGGACGCAGCATCCGCGCGGGCTGCTATGCGCGCGGATGGAGAGGACGGAAAGGAGGAGGAGGAGGAGGAGGGGGGACTCTCTCTCTCTCTATCCCCACCATCAAATCCCTCCTACTCTGCTCCGTTACAGTGCGATCACGTCAGCTCACACAACATGCCACATGCGCCGAGCTCAAACCTCCGAGTTAATGCAAGAACAGGACGGATAGGTGCTTTGGGTCATTTCACGACACAGGTGCCATTTAGCCTATTTTTTAAAAAAGTAATTTATTCTATGAGACAACGAATGTCTTAAGTGCTAAGAAACTACTTTGTCATCTCAAGCTAAAGTATGTAAATTAATGTAAAAATTACATGTGCAAACACATAAGGTTGATGGTAGCAGGGTTGACTAGTGCTCAAGGTCAAGAAACTGAAAGGTGTTTATTTTTACGTTTACATTTAATCATTTAGCAGACACTTTTATTTATTTTACTGTACGTATTTCCACAAATATAATTTTTTTGTGCAATAAACTTAAAAAATAATAGTTAACGGTTCATTAACTTAATACATAAACTTAAATACAAAGTGGTAAAAAAGCGGAAACACTTGTCCATTAACAAAGAAAATAAATAAAAGCACATATAGGGTATATATAATATATACCCTATAGTTAGATATAACCAAACTATATATAGGGTATACATTTATAAATTTAAGGCCTGGTTTCACAGACAGGGCTTAGACTAAGCCAGGATTTGGCCATAGTTCAATTAGGACATTTAAGTCATTTTTATAAAGGTGCTTTAGAAAAAACATTATTAGTGTGCATCTTGAGACAAAACAAAGGCTTTGTTATATATGAATTTTTCCATATATATTTTCCTTTTATTGCATAGAAAGATAGAACGATAGATAGATAGATTTTTCAATTCATAAATTCAGATGCCCCATCACACCCACGCAGATGTAATCTTCTAGCTGTCTCCAAGCATACAGGGCTCAAATCTATATAGCCCTAATGCAGGAGGCCTCTCAGACCAGCGAGAAAAAGCTTTTATGTGCTGACGAGTGCTCAAGTGGGCCTCTCCTGAAGCCTTCATATGCAAACACACATACACACAGGCACTAAATGCTCTTCAGCAGATGTTCAAGTTAACTCGAAAGCACAGAGGGAAATACCAAGAATTGGATGACAGTTTTTGGTAGGTTGCACCTTGTTTTCAACAATATACTCCCAAGATGAAGTCTGACATGTCTAAACCGACAATCCATGATTCAGTCCTTGCAATCGACATGAGAAAAAAAAATGCATGAATTGGCTGATTTTGCATGTTTCCAATTGCACACTCTTCAACACCACATTTTTCTTCCTTACTTGTGCACACGAGACTGCTCACACTGAAATATTTGTGAGGCACGTCCGGGAAAGTAAAGAGAAAGTTTCAGATGAGTTGTATCTATAATTCAGAGGTGAGGGTTTAGGAGATGGCTGTCCCTCTGGGAGCTGCCGTGCATTAGCCCTGCAGGTAGTGCATCCCGGCCTTGGAGCCCAACCCAACAGATGGAGTCTCGCTGTCAGTCAAAACGCAATCCGTCCAATCGTGTGTTACATCTCGCCGCTTTACTGAGGAACTCCATC